>JAUTXW010004160.1:0-172500 GCA_030620095.1 Kuschelorhynchus macadamiae | reverse complement strand
GAATCCAACGGCCACAAACAATACACCGGTACCATAACTCGCCATCCTTCCCAAATTCCCCGCAAATTACACAGATTTCACTGTTTTCTTTGCACTCCATATCATCCAGCTCATCATCCTGGAGTTTTTTCGTCTATATTTTCTTCATCTGATGAGTCGCTTTGCAATAATTTCTTCAAATTCTTCTTGAATCCCTTTTTCTTTTTGGATGTTTGTGGTTTCTTTCCTTTTTCTGCCTTCTTTTTTTTCTCTAACTTTTCGTTTTTCTTCTTCTCCTGATCTTCTAATTGTGTTTTTAAAGGGCTCTCGGTTAATATTTGCGAATGTTGTTTAGTTCGACCAACCGATGGTCTTTTATTCGTAGAGCTGGTAGAAGGGCCTGGCAACAGATTGTAAAATTTTGAAGTAGGTATAGATCCCGGAATATTTATTGGTTTCTTGAAATCTTTGAAAGTGGGTGGTTCCGTTTCAGTGGGGTTACCTACATTGGGAACAGGACGTGGTTTGAAAGAACTTATAATTGAAACACCATCAGAAGAGGCAGATGGGCCTGCATCTAAGCTTGATGTTGATGAGCCTGCATTGATGGAATCATCCATAGAAGTGTCGAAATCATTAACCATCACTAATTTTTCTTCATCTGTCTGACTGGTGAAAGTATCTGCCGCTAGGAAGTCTTCATCGGTAAATATATTGGGATTTATTGGGTGAATTCCAGTTGCTTGAAAGCCGGAAATTCCAACAGCCATCGTAGCAGTCCTGGAATAGGCTTTATTAAACAGTTCTGCCAAATCATAGGGTGTTATTTTCACTAATGCCTTTGACTTTATGTAGAGATCTCATTCTCTGCGGAAAGCAGCTTTTAGTGGCCCGTATAGGGTAACATCTAGGGGTTGCATTCTATGTGATGCATTCTATGTGATGCATGTGGTGGTAGGGACAACATGCAGATCCCATTTTCTCTACACAAATTATAAGTTTTTAATGTTATATGACTGCTATGATTATCCAATATCAATAGACATGGGTTCGTTTTGCTGCATTTTGAATATGCTATGAAGTGCTCAATCCACTCGTAAAATAACTCTTCGTTTGACCAGCCATTGTGGGAACATTTATAGGCAGCACATGGAGGTCCACCTTTCGATAAAAGCGGGGACATCCTTTTCCGAGGGAAAATAAAAAGTGGAGGTATGTATGCGCCAGCTGCATTCATGCAGCAGATAACTGTAACTGTCTTGCCTCTCTCCCAGCTTGTTACAGAGCCAATACGTTTTTTCCCTTTGGTCGCCACAATGGTTCCAGGATCTTGAACGGTCGATATGCCTGTCTCGTCGACATTATATATTTGGTTTGGCAAATATTGGATCTTAGACATTACAATTTCCAAATTGGTGAAGAATTTACCTACCTCGTCTCGATTAAAGGCGGTTATCCTATTAATACTGGTTGCTTCTGGCTTTCGAACACTTATTGTAGGATTTCTTCTCAAGAACGCATAAAACCAGTCCTTTCCTGCCATTTTAGATGTATGGCTGAAGTTATGATTTATATTATTATTGGTTGCATATTCGTAAGCAATTGGTCGAACCTGTAGAGGGCTAACACCATAAAAAATATCTGATAAATATTTTATGCGGTCAGCTAGAACAGCTTCTTCCTCCAACGATAACGTACTTGGTCTTCCCATGTTCGGAGCAGAAATCTTATTCTTGGATTTTCTTTCCTGTATTGTGCTAAAAGGAATGTGAAACTTTTGACTTGCTGATCGAATTGAATTTCCTTCTTCAATAAATTGCAATGCATTTTGGAGTTGCTCGGAGGTCCATTTAGCTTTGTTTCCTTTTTTAATATAATTTCTAGGCATCTGTAACAAAACACATGGTTAATTAATCAATAAACAAAAAATAATAATATTTCAAATAATCATAAGAAAACCTGTAGGGTAATACCGGTCACGACCGGTATTACCCCAACTTTTTTGACCGGAATTTCCCGAAAGCACGTTGGCAACATAAACCTAACCTCAAAATTGTCTCTCTTTATTTAAGCGCCTGAAAAAGCAGGATTCAAACAGCAAGTTACCCCTCAAGATATTCCTCTTAGCTACATGCAAATATATAACGTATTCGATTACTTACCTTGATTTAAATTCGTTGAAATATTATAATAAAATTTGGCAATAACTTCACCTCGACACCACATGTAGTGCACTGCAGTAAGGAAAACGAAACCCAGGAGTTTTAACTTATACCGCTGGATAAAAGGTGGCGGCACATGTTGAAGAAAGTGACGTTTATCGCGAAACAATTCGAGTGACCGGACTTGCCCACCTGACTGGGATTCCCCCACTCTCCCCTACACCCGGAATGAAAACACATTGAATTTTTCCATCCATGAAGAACTAGGAATCAACATATATATATATATATATATATATATATATATATATATATATATATATATATATATATATATATATATATATATATATATATATATATATATATATATATATATATATATATATATATATATATATATTATATAGACCAGTCACCGACAGTTTTGGAACCTATTACAGGAATAATATAATTGTAATTTTTTTTCACTAATGGTTTCTCTCGGGGGGCTGTTTTGGAATGTACAGACTTCTCACACGTAGGCCGTCCGGTTCATAGAAAAATGAGCAAAAAGCCAATATCTTCCAAATTATCCCAGATAGAGCAAGTTTCTCTAATTTAAAAATGTAGGTCAGATTTTTACCTAAAAAAGATGTTCATGTTTTCTTCGACTGTTGTTATAGGTTTTGGGAAAATTGAGTGTGAAAAAAATAGTTTTCTGAGGTTATGTTATGTTCCGTTGTTCCGGATGTCTTCTTCTAAATTTATTTCGAATTATAAACAAAAAATAAAAATATTTTTTATTCGAGTCTTTGGTACTTTGGGCGTCACCAACCCGCAACCACCTGATTATTGGAGTGATAGTTAAAGAGATATTTAACACGGAATATGTTTTCGATTTTTCAATATCCCTAATTATGAGTAATATGAAAAAACTTATGGAGATCAAAGGCACCGACATTTTATTTACTTTCTGTTGGGCTTTAAATTCTGTGGTTTGGTTTATAATATAAAAATATTTTAAAAAAGTATCAGATATATTAAATAAATCTCTCTTTAATTTAGATTTTCGGTTGCTTAGATCTTACATTTTAGGCAAAATTAATGTTACACGAACGCATTTCATAAATAAAGTGTTTTTCAGCAGTCTTTCCTCTCGACAGCATATTTAGCATGAAGAAATTAAAAACCGGAGGAGAATTCGCTTAGAGCCAATTATTCAGGCAACAGTTGTTATCTCTTATTTAAAAGCATAAATGCTGCTGATTTTTCCTTTTCCGGTTTTGTTTCTATCTGGCCGAAGCGGAGATCATTCCCTTCAAGATTAATTGTATTTTATTGTTTTATCAGAATTAATTTTTGAAAATACAAAACGAATTGGTTAAAACAATAGATAGATGATTACTCTCTGGGCTCTATGCAAATTGTCGACGGTACAAAAATTATTAATTTAATTAAAACTCGGTTCCCATTTCAGATATAACGAGTTTTTTTCTTTTCCGTATAAATTCGTGTCACTTTTGGTAACTAAAATGATAATTAAATGCTGGATTAGTTGGGGTTGTTCAAAATACGGGTTGACGCTTTTTTTAAAGCACCATCGCGACCGCTATTGAACCTAAGATTAGGATAAGTTTGTTTCAATTTTTGCTGGCCTATCGGTTTAAAAGTTTTATATTCAAAGAATTTGTTAAAAGAAAGTTTTAAAATGTTTTTACTATATAATCATATTTAATATAAAGGATAAAATGTATTTGTCACGAGTAAAATAAAAGTTTTTCAGAGAAAGTTAATATAGCCGTGTCTCCCCTTGATCTTGGTAGTACCCCGCCTTGCTCTTGGCTGTGCCCCCACTTAACCTTGGCCTAGTTACGCTACTGATTGTAAGTAAGGTGGAAATAACAGTGTTAATATGTAGGACCTTGTTATACATTTTTTTGAAAATTCAACATTTTAATAATATTTATTTTTCGGTATATTTATCAACTGCGCAGTTGCTAGGAAGTAAGTTTTGTAACCATAAATTGGCAACTTACTGGCATTGCAGATTATACAGGAAATATATTTTTGTACAGAAATGTTTGTATAATTCTCCGGATCACATAGTTTAAGTTGATTTTTTTCCTAAAAACTACTGCCGGTAACATTTTTAAAATCTGCTTGAACGTAGAAATACAAACGAACCCATTCACTGTCAAACTGTTACATGGTTGCTCAATATTACATCTCAATTTAGAATAGTTAAAATCTGAATAATTGTTACCTATACTACTTTTTATTACAACAAAATATCGATACCAAACAAATATAATTTCTTATCAAACATTAATTTGTAACAGTTGCCTATGTTTGTGTATAAAAACTGACTTTTGACGATATGGGGTGCACTTGCGCAAATCCAGAACATCCGCTGAGATATATTACAGATGCTTTACTTTTCGTTCATAACTGTTCTTATCTCCATTAATAAAAATAAATTATATATTCTTAATACTGAAAATTAAAGGTGACATGGGATGGCCTGGTAAAAATACAATGGCGGCCTAGTGAAATGCTAAAAACATTTACTAAAAACTTCTTATAAACTTTAACTGAATTTTGCACAAAAATCAAGTATGACGAAGGAAAAAAATAGTAAAATTTCGGTACGAATCGAAGATGGCTACATAAAATGGAGGCTTAATAAAATATTTAAAAAATCAGCCTGAAAAAACTACTTATTAAATTGATATCAAAAACATTGGTAGGAATCTAATACGTAGGATTAAAATTGCGCCCAATAAAAATGTTTGAAAAGACAATATATGTATATGTGTTACTCAATTACTATGTGCAGTAAGGAGTGGTTAACACCTTACAGTATGAAAGAAAAGAGTACGCTATTATGATTATTTTAGGAGCTAGGATTACTTCACATTATAAATGCCTTGGACCCTAGGTTGTCAAATCTGCGTTTTATTACTGCAAGAAAACTATAATCATAAAATCTAATTCACATCGATAAATAAAATGAATATTCTGGCAAAAGATATCAAAATTATGTATCTCGTCTATAGTATGTGCGTTCAAAAAAAACCGAAAATTGAATTTCAAAAATGAAGGATTTCTTGTTAAAGATCCAAAACAAATGATTCTTAAGACGAAACGTGGCAACGCCGCGCAATAAATAGTATGTACATGTAGACACAAACGTAAAATTATAAAGCATATACCTAAGCTGGATAACGGTTTGTGTGTGTCAAATTTCTGGACATCTAGCAGTGACGTATAGTTTTTAGTGCATTTTAAGTAATTTTTATGTTATTATAGTTAATAGAGGCTTCATTTTTTGTGACTAATATCGTTTATAAATGTCAGATGTGTGAACAACTTTTTAACACTCTAATTTTGTTATATAGTTTAATCTTTAAGTTTAATATTTATAATGTACACTTTCAGTGTTAATTTTTAATAAATGATATGTGCGCTTTATTTGAATTATAAATTGGTTTTATAGTTTAGTTAGATTACCCATATCTCAAGCGAAGATTTCATTTGCTATACCGGATTATATTATAATGATTAACCGGTATGTATAGCGCCACCTATTATCAACAACTATCAGTATTCTTAAACTAAAGTAGTTCACCACCCCTTTCTAAACAAACGTTTTACTGCAAGTTCGAACGTTGTTACATGGATGACGATGCCTAGATTCATCAATCAATTTTCATGAATTAAAATTATAATTATTTAAAAAACGAAACCCAAATAACATCTAAAGATATGTATTTCTTAATATTACAAAGTAAATAAGAATTTAATTTCAGCAATCTTGAAAATCTGTTTTGCCTCTTTATGCAATTTTTGGCTTTTCGATAATCTTGTCAGGATGCTGCATTTTCATCTTCAAACTATTTTTGGGTCCAAATATATCTTTTCTGTTGCTGTAAATAATAAAATACTGGCAATTAATGCAGGGTTTTTTTTGCATGTAAGGTCGAAATTTGTATTAGTACTCATGTAGGAATTTATATTTATGAAGAAGGATTACTTTGATAAATATTTCTATTTTAGATCTACATAAGATTGTTTTTAGGCCAGTACATGTTGGTCACTTTATTTCAAATCTACCCTATGTTAATTGTATTCTTTTTGCTCTGGATATCTAACACATAAGGACAATATTAGTACAAATTCTTCCACTTAACTTTGGCCTATGAACACATAAAATTTCTCGATTTAAAATCAATATTCATACCTTTTTGAATTGGGTAGCAGTTACATATTGCTATAACTAAATCGGTTCTGTGTAGTGCTTTGGAAATCCAAATTACTTCCTTAAATATTTCTTTCTTCAATCATTTTCTGCTAATTGCATGAGTATTTAGACCCTTTTATGTCCTGAATTATTACTCTACCATTATTTACCTTCTGTGAAATGCCTAAAATGTTTCGTTGTGAATAAATCTCTTTTAATGGTAAAATGACAAATTTATTTATATTGTATTGTTGGGAAAATTTCATTTAAATTAAGCCTAGGTACCTTTTTGTTGTCAGAGTTTTTCCACTTCCCCATTTGAAATTAATTCCCCATAGCTTTGTTCTCTGTTTTAGTTACAAGTTGATTTTTCGGGATAGCCTTTTCAACTATTATTCTAATTATCTAAGTTTTGGAAGCTAGAATATAGATGTTTTTTAACTATTCGTTTTGCCTAGTTCACAGTATAATTTAGGGTTATGAGACCTGTCACTTCCTATGCGCCGTCACTCGCTGCATCCGATATGCCCTCATTCTGTAGGCGCATGCTAAGATCCCAACTGTTGCCAAGTTTATTCTCAGGTGGTTGCCGTTTAAATTTTAAACCAACCAGTGGTCGTTTTTCTTGCCCTGGAATCCCTATTATAAATCATTCCGAGTTCCTCTTGACAAAACTGATGTCACCTGGAGCAATCTAACCAATGATAGTTCGGCATCCGAGTTGAGTAAATTCTAGAAGGTAGAACGGAGCTGGTTCCACGAAGGAACTACTTTTTCACTTCAATTTTCTGGTCTGCTGTAACATCGAAAGGTCTTCAGCGCGAACTGGGGAAAATAAAATCCAAGTTTTTCTTGGGAATACGTTAGTGGGATTTCTCCTCAGCTTCTTACTAATTTACTTGGGGTTTTGTATTTGTGAATTTTATAATATTTTGTAACCTCTAATAACCTAATAAGGTCCTAGTACGGGGCTTTAAGGCTCCCTTTGACGTGAACGAGTAACGTTCCACTCTACAACTTCGAAGGTCTTGTCTACTGGTACACCTTCCACCGATTACAGTGACGTATCACGCTGGGACGCTTGTCCAATTGGTGATTTTTTTTTATTTCACACTAGTGTATTTTTTTGTTTTGTTTTGTACAGGTTTTTTCAAAAAACTAACCATTTATTAAATATTGTTTTAGAGTGTTTTATTTAGCTCACATTTTCTTTTCTTTTCACAATAATTTTTTTGTCAAATAACCTTATCATAAATTACAATTTTTGTTTTTTTAAATAAAGGTATCAGGTACAAGTGAGTGCCGAAAACATCCAGGGGCTTTCCAATTTAGGCTGTAATAAATTGGTGGCGCTCACCTTTTATTTTTTTTTAACTTTTAATTTTTTCCCCACGTCCACTCGCCGGGATAAAAGAGCTTAGGGCATCGATATTGCACGCTCGGTTGACTACGAGCTTGTATCTTGATACTTTTGATTTTCTTTTAAATAACTCTGCAAGTTTTTTTTTCATTCAGTAAATTAATAAAATAAAATATTTCTTATTTTATTACTAAAAAAAAAGAGCGTAGCGATCTTGCACCCTACTGTTACAAACCAGAGCAAGGGTAGCAACTTGATTACAATTTTTCTAACCCTACTTTTCTATCAATATAAACAAACAACCGAGGAATGGCGTTTGGCTGAAACAATAACGGTTGATTTGGAAACCTAAAATATTTTTAAAAGTTGTCGTTTTATTCTATTTACAGATGAAAAAATCCAGCAAATATAATAGTGACATTAAATAATTTCCGCGTCTTTGTTTTCATTTTTTTTTAATTGACGAACAGTAATACATTTTTTACATACTTATACTAAATCAATGAAACAAAATATATGCAAATGTGTATTTGCAAAATATTTTAAATACATGCAAATATCATTAATTTCAGACACATATATTAAAATTTAATAATACTCTTTATTCATGTTTGCTTTAACTGGAAAGTAGGTTAAAGACATTGTAGACAGTGTAAATAAAATTACTGCTCTATTCTTCTCTATTCGAACGCGAGAAAGAAAGCTTCGATAATGCCAAATGTAATTTTGGCGAAACGTCAGCAAAACTGTTCTTTTCCAAACCACAGTAGTGAACGGATGTACATCCGGAATGAAAACACACACCCATATATATATAAATATATATATATATATATATATATATATATATATATATATATATATATATATATATATATATATATATATATATATATATATATATATATATATATATATATATATATATATATATATATATATATATATATATATGTATATATATAGTGTATGTAATTGTTACATAAAGGTGTAATTTTTTAAATTATTGTGTATGATATTGCAAAAGGGCACGTGTTCCAATCCTTCTCTTGGTTACGCTACTGTATACAGTTTTAAGTCTAAAAATTAGACATAAATTAGAATATTTAAATACAAAACAATATAAAAAAACTTTCGGATGTACATCCGGAATGAAAACACACACCCATATATATATATATATATATATAAATATATAATATATATATATATATATATATATATATATATATAATATATATATATATATATATATATATATATATATAAAATATAATTATATATATATATAATATTTTAATATATATATATATATATAATATATAAAATATATATATATATATATATATATATATATAGTGTATGTAATTGTTACATAAAGGTGTAATTTTTTAAATTATTGTGTATGATATTGCAAAAGGGCACGTGTTCCAATCCTTCTCTTGGTTACGCTACTGCATACAGTTTTAAGTCTATAAATTAGACATAAATTAGAATATTTAAATACAAAACAATATAAAAAAACTTTCAGTCACAAAACAAAACTTTAAGGGGACAAATTAGGGCAACACCTCGATTACAAAACCGTTACATAGGCACGGTAAATAAAATAGAGTATGCCTATGTGGTGCAGACCTTAATACTATTAAATTAAAATATGTTTTAAGCCTGTATATTATATAAGATAATGAGCAAATACCAGTGCAGGAGCTCCAAACGACCACTCAGGCTAGTCAAATAAAAAAAACAAATGGACTTTTTGGTTTAAATTTGATATGTGATGTAGAATTTATTTATATATGCAGGCAACTTATCAGTTTTGATTCCTGCAGTGAAAATTTAATTTTATGAAGACTATGATTCCTGAATGAATAATAATAAGTAAATGAAATGTCGCGGAGCAGCGATAGCAGCGTAAGCTTAGGACATTTTCCCATACTAATCTCTGTAAGGGAATTTAAAGTTCGTTCTGTTTTTTTTTTTGTACATTTTAAAGTTATGCGATCTAAAGTGACTTGTTCGAGACCCGTTTTCCTAAAGCACACCCATTTCAACAAGCACTTCCCACCGGTTTTTCTTAAATAGACCCCTGTTTTTCCAAATGTTTGTTGTATTAATATAAATTGTAAAAAAATCGGGCCTAATATTTAATAATAATAACCTTGTGGCACGCCGTACTTTTTTTTATCACTGATACAATTATTTATATTGACCATTTGATATCTATTGGGAAGAAGTTTGTTAGAAGTGTATATGGCGTTCCACCATCCCAGTTTTCCAAGGTTTTCAACAACATCAAACGATTTACCGTGTCGAAAGCCTTAGTTAAATCTAAAAAAATACACATGCAAGGATGACTACTATCTACGGCTTTGTAAACTACGTTCATAAGATAACTTATTGCATTTTGGGTGTTTTTCCCTTCCCTAAATCCGAATTTGTTGATCTGAAATAATTTTATATTTATTCATGAAGCATGAGAAACCTTGGGTAAAGACGGGTAAACATTCTCTAATATGCAACTGTTAATAATATTAATTAGCCGAATTATAAAGAAAGGTAAACATAATTTTAGATTTTTTAATGAGTTGTTGGCTTTTTCGGAAGCATTTGACTTTATGAAATTTATTATTTTATTTAAGCGTAGTTCATCAGTAAGTTCGAAATTTAATTTAGTGTTTGCATTGAAATGTCTGTTTTGTTCATAGAATAGTAATATATCATCAGAAGTTGTGTCAGGATCAGCTGTATAATTAGCATAATAATTATTAATTGATGTTACAACTGCAAGATCGGTGGTCTAAAGACATTAAAATTATAAGTTTTAGCTTGATACCAACACTCCCTTTAAGTTGAAGTATACATTAAGTTAAAATATGCTTTTTCTCTGGCATAGTACGTGTTGTATAATTTCATAGTTCCCGGTAATACCCTTAAATAATTTTAAATATTTATATTTACTGCAATTCCACTGCATAGCACTCGAATTCTTCATATATTATTTTATTGCTATCTCTGTACTCCATAAGCTTAGCTGCAGACTTCTCAACAGTTAAAAAAAAGTAAAGAACTAAGCAGTAGTCAGAAATTGTCTCCGAAATAAGTATAAATGTACTTTTATATTAAAGCCACCCACAAATATGACGTAGTTATAAAAATGAAACCGACAAATTCTAAAAATTAAAAATTAAATCTAAAAATTTTCCAGGCTTGAAGAAGGTGGACGAAAAATAGCTGTAAATAGTATGTTTGTTTTTGTCAATTTTACGTTTTATACTAATTTTTTCAAAACTTTCCGATGCTGTTCCGATCTGTTATTTATTTTTTAAATATATATGCCAACCCCTCGTCCTCTACCCACTCTACATTTCCGGACAAACCGGTAACCAGCAATATTAAAAATATTATTCACTTCCGGACTTTATGCGTAAAATTGAGTCCGCAATCTCTGTAATCTCTTGATAGCAAAATTGTGCGTATAAATCGAATTTTCTAAACAATCCTACATATAATTATTCCGAAAACTTTGCTTCTACAGTATTTTAAAACCAAAACCACAAAAAAGGCTTTGTTTTTAAAATAATATGAAAGAATGATAGAAAAATATTTTTTTTTGTTTACATTTCTTTTATCATTTTTAATACGAAAATCTTTTATCAAGTACGTAAATATCATTTCTGTTTTTCCGTTAGCGCATTTAGAAACGTTCCGCTAATTTTTATTTAAAAGAGCTTGACTAATTTTATATGGACTTTATAATGAAAATTTGTTGAAGAAGCGAAGAAAACATTTTTCGCATGCCAAAGAAAGAGCAATTTTAATATTGAATTGAGCTGAAGAAAAAATATTACAAGAGCTTATCAGAAAGTATTTTACTTTATTATCAGTAATGATCAGATTAAATGTTACTATGCTTTCTTAGCTTCACTTCTTTCTTTGTTTGTCTAGTTTAAATGTTGTATTACGTTTTTTACCCACTTTAACTTCAAATTTTGCGTGAATATTCAGTTCACGTGACAACAGAAAACTGTATAATCAGTGGGCGTTCACAAGAAAACAGTTACTTGCTATAGAGTTACTCATCTATGTACACGGGACCTAATGATTCCTTAATGCGTTTGTTTGAAGACGTTAAAGATAATGCTTCTGAGTGCGAATATATTCCACAGGTGGTGCTTTAAGAAAAATAAAAATATTTTTTACAGGATTTGAGAGATAAATATTAATTTAAGAAAATAAAATATGATATAATATTATCTACCTCTGAAATAAAATCGAAAAATTAAATTTGTAATCATTGTTTACTGACTCAACTAGAAAGTTATATACCGTTTATGTTAGATCAAAGCATTTCTAAATGTATATATATATATATATATATATATATATATATATATATATATATATATATATATATATTGTCACCCTGGATTTTCTCAAAACCAAGGTACAAGATTGCTACGCTCTTATTTAATAATAATTATTATTACTGTTTTATTTGAAATTATTCCGATCACAAAAAGGTATCAAGATTACAGCTCGTGGTCAACAGAGCGTGCAATGTAGATGCCCTAGCTCAATTAACCCGGAGAGTAGGGCGTGGGAAAACTTAAGAAATCTTAAAGGAAAAAAAAAAAGAAATGAGCGCCACCAATTTATAACGGCTTAAATTGGAACTTTAAAAGAAAAAGAGTGAGCTAAATAAAACACACCAATGAAGTTAAGAAAAAAAAAATCTATTTATCTGTTACTGTATAAAAGAAAAAAAAATACATAAACAATAAGTATGTTATCAGTTACTGTATAAAGAAAAAAGTAAACAATAAGTGTCACCAAATCCAGCAGCACCTAGCGCTCTTAACTTCAAACTAGGCCCGTGACATGGGATTAGTCCCGAGTCTTGAAGTTAAGTTTGTGGCTTGAAATTGTCTGTGACTAACAGTTGGCCCCTGACTTGAACCCTGTCCAATAGGGTCACTCTGTTCTAGTCAAAAAGGTGGTTTCACGTGCCAAGTACAAGGGCATGGAAAATGGCGGTCTGGTCCAATCTTCAGGTCAAATCCTCTCTTAGAGAGATTTTCTAGCACGAAAAATAACACTCACAGTGCAAACTATAATGTGCCCGAAAAACTAATGCGGTGTTGAGGAAAAATCCCGCTAACGGATTTCCAAGATTTTCCTGGATTGTTTCCTCAGACCCGCGCTGAAGACCTGTGGTTTATCTGCAGGTGACCAGAAAAGTGAAAAATGTGTTCCCCCAGCTTCCTTTCCATCTAGAACTTTGGTTAACTAAGGTGGCGGAATACCATTGGCTAGAATATGTCAGGTGCTAACAACCTTGCCAAAAGAGCACATAGACGGAATAAAACAAGGATATGATTAACATGTTAGACAAGAAAAACTACTCTCCATTGGTTGAGAAAGATACAGGAAATAATGCAGGAATACACTTGGCAACAGCGAAAAAGAAGCCTGCGCTCTGAATATGAGGAAGTACCGGATGGAGGGTTCCGAGAATAAGTTAATATGGAAGTCTTAGCCGAATAGATCCGAAAAGTTCCGAGACGACGCAATAATAACATTGACAGAAACAACTAACCTGAAATTTAAAAGCAACGCCAAGGCGAAATGGAAATGTAAATAAACAAATAATATTTAATTAATTACTCTAGTACTAATGGAAAAGGACCACTCAGAAAAACTCAAATATTAGTCCGGAGTAGAGTACCAAAGAGTCAAAAAAAAAAAAAAATGATGTGCTAATGCAGGAGTAGTTAAATGTCATAAAAATGAAACGTAAGTTGAGTTTAATTTAATAGAATTTTCCCAACTGTATAAACTCATTATTTAACCATAAAATAGGAATTTATTCACAATTATTAACTATTTTAGGAAATGCATCAGACGCAGACGTAACGAAATTTCAGTTTATATTAGGCTCCAAGTAATTATGCAACTATGGACAAAACAAAAGTCGATCTGAATTTTGGAACATCAAACATTGATAGAAATTATAAGAAGGCTGTAGTTTATATAGTCTCAGGAAAAAAAAGGTAAGAATATTAATATTGAATCGAGAAATACCTTTGGTTTATTTATGTCTAACTTAAATGAAAATACCTTTATATGTTACATATTCACAGCAAAAGGGAACACGAATATTAAAATGTAGATTTTAAGAGAAAGTATGAAGTGGTGTATATATAGTATCTATAGTCTAAAAATAATCCTATGTTTATCTGAAAAGAAATATTTATCAAGGCAACCTTTTTTTTTAATACAAGTATTTACAGTTCAATATTAATACATAATATCGACTTTATATCAAAGAATTTATTGGGATACTAATGATTTGTTTTTTTTTTTTTACAGCGACAGAAGAGTTATACAAAATACACGCTCGAATCTAAAAATGCATCATATCTAGCCAAAGAAAACGAAAATCCCAAGACTTGTATAGAGGACTCGAAAACAGGTTTTCAAAATTAATAAAATTTAATTTTTATCTACTCTGTAAAATATATGGGAAATAAATAGTTTGTCTAAAGTGCTATTTGAAGTTTTTCTTATACAGTATATAATTATTAAATTCGGCAAAATTAAATAAATCCAACAATTATATTTGAACTGATTTTTTTTTGCGACATCTATGAACGAACGCTAAACTTATACACTTTACTGAAAATTATTTCTTTATAACTTGAGTTCAGATATAGGTACAAAATTAACTACTTATCGAGAGGTGACACTGTGTGTACCGAAATTTGCTGCAAAAGGTGTTGAATTTATATTTCGCTTAAATATGAACAATGTAACCGCTTCTAATAAGAAAACTACTAATATCTAAGTAAATCAAACCAACAAGGCGTACATATTAATCACTAAACTTAATACTAAAGTAGTAGATTATAATATTAAATTAATCATACAATGAAATGCACTTATAACAAAATTAAACTATTAAATGAAATGCACTTAAAACAAAATTAAACTGTTACAACTCCCCCTCTCTAAGGAAAGGAGGGAAACTTATAAGAAAAGTTGACCGACGATCAGAGCTAAATTAAAAAAATAATATCCATAAAAGGTAAAGTAAAATAAAATATATTTTCCCAGTCTTTTGCCATACTATGCTTCGAAGCTCACTGAGAAAGATGTTCAAACCAGCTACTCTCCTATAAAACTGTCGAGTAAGATAAGCTACGAAGGAAATGACTAAGAAGGAAAACTAGTATAAGAGAAAAATAAAAAAAACTTCCTTTAGAAACTAATTTAAACCAATTAGAAATGGTACCACTTAAATCAAATCATAACGCCAATAAACACTGATGGCACACTAATATATAAAAAAAAATAATTAACTAACAACCATAACTCAAAAAAAATATACGGGAATCGCGACAAATTGCCTATTCAACCACAAAGGTAATAGATCAGATTACAAATTTCAAGTACAAAAACAGTACCAATATCGATATAACAACGCTAATAAAATTAAGAAATTTTAATCAAAAGGAAACGAAACAAATAAGAAATTCTTGGCCACTTCGCCTTTCAGAGTTTCGGAATTCCCCAAGAAGAGCGATCAAAACAATTTCTACTCCAATAAAGTTGTTGGATTGGAGTGTGGCCAGAGTTGCGTGACACCCAAATAAGTGTGGGGCACCTCGTTCACTGGCTTGCATCGAGCACACCCTCAGGTCACTCTTCAACTCTGTCTGACTAGGCAACCAGGAGGCAGGAAAAACAAAAAGCGTAAATATTAATTTAAATTCACAAATAAAAAAAAGTGTTGTTACCCAAAAGTCCCACCAAACAAAAGGGAGTTCGATATAGCTCGACCAAGCTGAAAGATACACTAGCCGCAGCGACTATGTACCGTGCAGACCAAAAAACTAAACAAAAAAGCTACTAGGGTGTTCCGAATGTTGTCACTGCCACCAACTGGCTGAATTCTAATAGGTCAACTGGAGCTCAGGAAAATATACACGGGGTAATATGTGAACAAGATGTTAGGTAATAACGGCAAGATGTCAATTAACTATCCACATTATACTTTTTGCATATTCTAGCCGACGCGCGACGTGGTATCCTAGGTGATCTGTCTCCTTCTGCACTGAATAGCACACAAGAAAACGTCGAAATCAGAATTTGATAGCACCCAACAACACTCAGCCTTTTATATAAAAAAAGGCCGCACTAAAAAAGTTTAATAAAAAAGTCACAATAGGGTCAAAAGTCATAATCATGATGTGCAAACTTGCGCAAGCACAAAAAGTCAAATCCAGTATAACCAAAATATACAAAAGCCAAAATATCAAATATCAATACCAAAAAAAAACTTAAATGGGTAATAATAAACGTAACTAGCATAAATATATATGCAATAATCAAAATAAAGAAAACTAAGTTTGGCGTCGCCTAGCGTCCAACAATTTAGCTACGAAATGCAAATTTGCATAAGTTCCAATATCTTAAATCCCAAATAATAAGGTAATTAGCTAAGAAAACCGACCTATCGGCAATAACTTAGCAAAATGAATACTGAAACAACAAAATGCATATAAAAAATCCCAAATAATATGGAAATTTACTAAGAAAACCGATTCTAGCGGCAATAACTTAGCAAAATAAAACATAACTAAAGTTAGGGGCAATTAACTAAGATAATATAGCTACACCAAAATAAAGCCAAAAGGTAGAAAAGCTACACCAATAATAATCATAAGCCAATAATAAAAGCAAAACATTAGTCAAAATCAGGGAGTGGAACTCGTCATCGTCGCGATCAGATTCAAAAAAAATAACCCATCGATGATCTTGGTTGATAGGAAGCCGAAGGTTTTAACGGTGTGGACATTTAGTGGGCTTTTACCACTGACAGTTTCCCGCCGCGACCGAATTCTAAAGCTCAGGCCGCGGGGCACAAATTCCAGAAATAATATCCCATCGATGATCTTGATTGATGGGAAGCCGAAGCTTTTAACGGTGTGGACATTTAGTGGGCTTTTACCACTGACAGTTTCCCGCAGCGACCAAATTCTTATGCCCGGGCCGCAGGGCACAAAGAAGAATACAGGGACGAAAAAAGGTAAATTCTAAGCTGTGAGATCTATGTAATCATGGTGATGACCTTTAAGGCCAAAAGAACCTAAAAACAAAGGTTGACAAACTGACAAGATAAACAAATTAAAAGAAAAGTTGTTCAATAAACCACTAAAGACAAACATGTTATCCTATTCTAAGAAATAAGTTTGTCCAGAAACTAAATAACAATAGCAGTAGTACCGCTCACTGCTATGGCAAGAAATGGCCTGGTATACAGAGCAGACACGCCATGTTAAATCAAGTCTGGGAAAACAGTCAGAATTGGTGAATTTTAAAAGAATCAAAAGCATTAATTTCTGATCGAGTCTTACATTATCAAAAAAATTGCAGTGTTTCTAACCCTAAACTTAAAATTATAAAGAGAAAAGGAAAAAAAATACCAACTATAATAATACGCAGTATAAAATATATGGTGAATAAAAAAAATATATTGTTTTGATCTTTCTAAATTAGTTAGATGGACAATCGGATTCAGATTGCATTAGCACCGGTTTAAGATCTTGAACGTGCCAAATACCTTTACTTACACCAAATTCATCTGCGAGCTCATATGTACAAGTTCCAGTTTTTCTTTTAATAATAAAAGGACCTATAAATTCGGGAGATAATTTAGCGCTAAAATAATTCGCGGCGTCAGATAAACTTTTATTTTTACGCCAAACCTGTTGGCCAATAGTATAACTAACAGGACGTCTACGCAAATTATAATGATGTTTACTTTTAAGCCGAGAGGTTTCAATTTTTTTACGAATTATTTGAAACAGCCGTTGAAATGATTCAACTCGTTTTCTAACGTAGTCCTGGTTCTCAGTATCGGGTCTATTAATGCTGTCTGAAAAATCTTGACCGAAGAGTTTATGTTCCCTACCAAAATTAACTAGAAAAGGTGTATAACCTGTTGTTTCGTGACGAGACGTGCGAATATCGCAAGCAATTGAAGATAAGTTATCTTCCCAAGTTCGGTGATTATTTTGTTGTACATAAGAACGAAGCATGGTTTTTACAACACGATTAACTCGCTCGGTGTGATCAGCTCTAGGGTAATACGATGCGGTGTAAAATATTTTAACTTTATATTTGTCACAAAGAGACTGGAATTCTTTAGATTTCATTTGAGTCCCATTGTCGCAAGTTAGAAATTCAGGAGCTCCATAGACGAGGAAAATTCGATCTTCAACAAATTTAATCAAGGACTTAGCGGTAGCGGATCTGCAAGGAAAAAGTTCGACAAACTTGCTGAAATAGTCTGTCACTACTAAAATGTGTGTATTGCCTTGTTTTGAACGAGGCAATTGCCCAATGTAGTCAAGGCTGATAGACTGCCAAGGCTCTTTGATTTCAGGACGATTACCCATTAAACCTGCCGGACGTTTTTGCTCTATTTTGTTCTGAGCACAAATTTTACAAGAGCGAACATACTTAGCCACATCGGCCCTCATTTTTGGCCAATGAAACCTTTCGGCTACCTTCCAAAATGTCTTAAAAATTCCAACATGACCCGCAGCTGGGTTATCATGGCAACGATGGAACACTTCCTTTCGCCTATCTTTGGGAACGACGATCTTCCAACAACTAGAATGATCTGGAAAGTTAGGATTAGCTGACTTGACAAATTTATACAAATTGCCGTTTTCCACTCGCCAACAAGGATATTTTTCAGGGTGATCCTCTAACCTCGCCAACATTCCACGGTACCATCTGTCTGATGTTCTAGAAAAATCTAAAGATGATTCGATCTCATTGACACTAGCGACTGTGTCAGTACTAACTGGGACAGAACGTGAAAGAAAATCAGGTACTATATGTTCTTTACCTTTGCGGTGTATTAGTTGAAAGTCATAAGGTTGAAGGCGGAGAGCCCAACGGGCAAGACGAACTTGTGGATCTTTAAGGTTATGCAACCACAATAACGAATGATGACCGGTTATGACTTTAAAATGAACACCTTCCAAATAATGCCTAAGTTTTTCGACACTCCAAATAACGGCAAGACACTCCTTTTCAGTAACGGTTAGCTTCATCTCCTGTTTGGTAAGAGAGCGGGATAAGTAAGCAATGACCTTTTCGCCATCGTCAAACTGCTGAGTTAAAACAGCACCCAAGCCAAAGAATGAAGCATCTGTCTGGAGAGTAAAAGTTCTATTGAAATCGGGACAGGTAAGAACTGGAGCTGTAACAAGAGCTTCTTTTATGGTGTTAAAAGACTGTTGACAATCAGTTGTCCATTCCCATTTAACATTTTTCTTAGTAAGCCGACTGATAGGGGCTAATACAGTTGAAAAATTGGGTACAAAACGTCTGTACCATGAAGCAGTCCCAACAAACCTGCGAATTTCGGTGATATTACGAGGGGGTGGTATATTCACTATTGCCTGTACCTTTTCTGGATCTGGTCTCAGTCCTCGAGCATCCACGATGTATCCAAGATACTTTAGTTCAGGTTTACAGAAATTACACTTTTCCCGAGACACAACTAGACCAGCTTCCCTCAATCTGTCAAAAACAAGACTCAAGATTCTCAAATGTTCTTGAAATGTCTTCGAAATAATTATTATGTCGTCCAAATAGACCATGACGTTATTTTCTAAGTCAACTCCCAGAACTCGGTCCACAATACGTTGCCAGGTAGCTGGCGCATTAGTTAGCCCAAAAGGCATGCGGCGAAACTGATAAAGGTTTCTGCCAGGGACAGTGAAGGCGGTAAGTTCTCGAGAAGACTCACTAAGAGGAACCTGCCAGAAGGCAGACTTAATGTCGATGGAACTAATAAATCGTGCATCTCGGAGCCGATCTAAAATGGCTGAAATATAAGGAATTGGATAGGAATCTTTCTTCGTCTTTTCATTAAGACGGCGGAAGTCGATGCAAAATCTGTAGCTGTCGTCCTATTTCCTGACTAAACACACGGGGCTGGACCACGGACTTTTCGAAGGTTCTATGACACCAAGTTTTAGCATTTCGTCAACTTCTTGGTCAATAATGTTCTGCTTAAAAGGAGAAACAGGATAGTACCTTTGTTTAATAGGCCTAGTACCGGGCTCAAGTTCAATGATATGCTCAGCTACTTTACAACAGCCAAGATCGGAACCCATCAATGAGATTTTCTCCTTGACCAATGCATCCAGAGCAGTTTTATCATCTGGGGACAGTGTAGTGCCATCCACGACGGAGCAAATCTCTGAAGAACCTATATCACTGGCGAAGTGCCAAACATCTTTCCTTAAATCTGGAACGATCTTCATGGCCTTCCAAAAATCAATACCCAAAATGAGTTGGTGCGAAAGCTCAGGAATGTTCAAAATATCAACCATACGAGTTTTATCTAACAAGGTTACAGGAGTTTGAACAAACCCACTACTGACGCAACTGCTGCCATTAGCTACGGTGCATCTAGTTTCCTGTTTAACGATTTTTAAACCCAAATTCTGTAAGACTTTACAGCCAGACTGCCCAACAATAGTGCGAGAAGCGCCTGAATCCAATAAACCTAAAATAGGATGACCTAAGACAAAAATTTCTAAATAAGGGCGTTCATCACCATGAGCGTGAGAAATAATAAAATCTAAAGTGTGCTGATTGAGAAAAGTGTCGTTGGTCGATTGAATATTTGAAGTGGGAGACATCTTACGACCTATCGACTCTCCCGGAAACCGTTTCCCGAAACATTTGGGACAAGATCTGACTGTAACGTCAGCCTTACCACAGCGATAACAATAAACTTTAAGATCTTGGGGGCATTGGCGACTCACATGGCCAGTTGCCTTACAACTCCAACAAGTAATAGAAGGTCGATTGGCTGGGGGAACAATTGGAGGCTGTTGAATAACCTCGACAACAGGGGTACTATTTGTATAGGGAAGTGGAGTTGCTGTTTAGGTGGATGAATCAGAAGCAACATATGCTACAGGATTATATGGAGAATAATCGCCAGAAGCTATGAAAGCAAAATCTGGTTCAACCAGATTATGGCGTTTTCTAGAAGGTGGAACATAATGATCAGCACGATATTTCTTAGCTTCCAGTTTAAGACACTCTGTCTCGAGTTCCTCTAAAGAGTTAACCACATTAAGTTGAGTAGTATAAAAAGGAGATAAATTTCGAGAGATAATATCTAATTAAACGTCTTCCGACATACCACCATAACGCCTAAACAAAGCACTCATACTTGATAAATAATCTACTATGCTTTCAGACGGATCCTGAGTTCTATCTAAAATTTCTTTAAACAACCGAGAACGATAATCGGGGGGTTCAAAATGCCTGCAAAGTAAATCTGATAAACTTTTCCAATCAGTAAAACGTGAGCAATTAGCGCGGAACCAGTTTAATGCGCGACCTGAAAATAAATCAATAGCTGACTCAAACAATTCCTTTTCTGAAATACCACGAGCAATACGCAATTCAGAGACACGTTCCAAAAAATTATAAACAGATAGATGTTTAGTGTCACCTGTAAATTTAAGACCCCACTTTTCAACTCTTTGAGTTTTTGTACTAGACGGGTGAGTGAAAACAGCTGAAGGCTTATGCTTTGGCGTAGACTGCTTTTTTATTTATTAGAAGTGGCACTTGTACCAGAGGACTCAGACGAATCCGAATCAGAGTCAGATATTTGAAATTTACTAAAGATTTTACTTAAGGTAGGATCGCTTTTTGATGTTTGCTCTAGTTTGTCAAGAGTACTGAGGATTTCGCCCATTAAAGACGCTCGATCTTCTATCGATTCCTCATTTAATTTTTCTACAGGGATTTAAAAGATGACCTAACCGCGTTTGAATCCTATCAAAAGTATTTTTAGCATTTTCACCAGAGATTGTGGTGATTGAATCTTGTAATTCTTTTAAGGTTTTTGTTATATATTCGCGTTCTTCATTAAAATCTAGTTTAAAAGCAGGATAAGTCAATAATTTGCCCTTTTTCTCAAGATTGAAAACAGGTCGTAAGGCAGAACGTATACTCGTCCACAGTTTTACTATCATCGGCTGGAATTCCACGAACCGACAGTTCATAGATTAACATGTCTTTTTTTAGGTAGCCGATTTGCATATTATAATCCATCGTGACAATATTAACAAAATCAAAACAATAAATATCACGAAAAGCAAAAGAGATAACAAATATATCAAAGCAAAAAAAATAGAGCAGTAAGCCAAAAAAATTGTAATCTAAGTCAATAATCATAAACACTTACTAAAGGCAAATAACCATTCAAATATAAAAACTAAATCAAATACGCAAATATCACAAATATCACTCAAATAATCAAATATGCATAAATACCAAATATCAGCGATAAAGCAAAAAAATTAAATTAATAGGGTTAGTAAACAAAAAGGTGTCTATTTAGCTCACAGGGAAAAACAACGCAATTTACAGAAAAAAAAATCATTAAGTTCAAAAGCTCAAAAAAAAATTAAAAGCAAAAAGAGCAGCAAAAGCAAATCAGTAAAAGAAAGTAAAAGAATTTCAAAAGGGCCCTACACGTTTGGGCGCCAAATTGTAACCCTGGATTTTCTCAAAACCAAGGTACAAGATTGCTACGCTCTTATTTAATAATAATTATTATTACTGTTTTATTTGAAATTATTCCGATCACAAAAAGGTACCAAGATTACAGCTCGTGGTCAACAGAGCGTGCAATGTAGATGCCCTAGCTCAATTAACCCGGAGAGTAGGGCGTGGGAAAACTTAAGAAATCTTAAAGGAAAAAAAAAAAATGAGCGCCACCAATTTATAACGGCTTAAATTGGAAAGCCCCTTGATCTTCGCGGCACTTGCTTCCTCTTGATACTTTAAAAGAAAAAGAGTGAGCTAAATAAAACACACCAATGAAGTTAAGAAAAAAAAATCTATTTATCTGTTACTGTATAAAAAAAAAATACATAAACAATAAGTATGTTATCAGTTACTGTATAAAGAAAAAAGTAAACAATAAGTGTCACCAAATCCAGCAGCACCTAGCGCTCTTAACTTCAAACTAGGCCCGTGACATGGGATTAGTCCCGAGTCTTGAAGTTAAGTTTGTGGCTTGAAATTGTCTGTGACTAACAGTTGGCCCCTGGCTTGAACCCTATCCAATAGGGTCACTCTGTTCTAGTCAAAAAGGTGGTTTCACGTGCCAAGTACAAGGGCATGGAAAATGGCGGTCTGGTCCAATCTTCAGGTCAAATCCTCTCTTAGAGAGATTTTCTAGCACGAAAAATAACACTCACAGTGCAAACTATAATGTGCCCGAAAAACTAATGCGGTGTTGAGGAAAAATCCCGCTAACGGATTTCCAAGATTTTCCTGGATTGTTTCCTCAGACCCGCGCTGAAGACCTGTGGTTTATCTGCAGGTGACCAGAAAAGTGAAAAATGTGTTCCCCCAGCTTCCTTTCCATCTAGAACTTTGGTTAACTAAGGTGGCGGAATACCATTGGCTAGAATATATCAGGTGCTAACAACCTTGCCAAAAGAGCACATAGACGGAATAAAACAAGGATATGATTAACATGTTAGACAAGAAAAACGACTCTCCATTGGTTGAGAAAGATACAAGAAATAATGCAGGAATACACTTGGCAACAGCGAAAAAGAAGCCTGCGCTCTGGATATGAGGAAGTACCGGATGGAGGGTTCCGAGAATAAGTTAATATGGAAGTCTTAGCCGAATAGATCCGAAAAGTTCCGAGACGACGCAATAATAACATTGACAGAAACAACTAACCTGAAATTTAAAAGCAACGCCAAGGCGAAATGGAAATGTAAATAAACAAATAATATTTAATTAATTACTCTAGTACTAATGGAAAAGGACCACTCAGAAAAGTCAAATATTAGTCCGGAGTAGAGTACCAAAGAGTCAAAAAAAAAAAATGATGTGCTAATGCAGGAGTAGTTAAATGTCATAAAAATGAAACGTAAGTTGAGTTTAATTTAATAGAATTTTCCCAACTGTATAAACTCATTATTTAACCATAAAATAGGAATTTATTCACACAATTATTAACTATTTTAGGAAATGCATCAGACGCAGACGTAACGAAATTTCAGTTTATATTAGGCTCCAAGTAATTATGCAACTATGGACAAAACAAATGTCGATCTGAATTTTGGAACATCAAACATTGATAGAAATTATAAGAAGGCTGTAGTTTATATAGTCTCAGGAAAAAAAAGGTAAGAATATTAATATTGAATCGAGAAATACCTTTGGTTTATTTATGTCTAACTTAAATGAAAATACCTTTATATGTTACATATTCACAGCAAAAGGGAACACGAATAATAAAATGTAGATTTTAAGAGAAAGTATGAAGTGGTGTATATATAGTATCTATAGTCTAAAAATAATCCTATGTATATCTGAAAAGAAATATTTATCAAGGCAACCTTTTTTTTTAATACAAGTATTTACAGTTCAATATTAATACATAATATCGACTTTATATCAAAGAATTTATTGGGATACTAATGATTTGTTTTTTTTTTTTTACAGCGACAGAAGAGTTATACAAAATACACGCTCGAATTTAAAAATGCAGCATATCTAGCCAAAGAAAACGAAAATCCCAAGACTTGTATAAAGGACTCGAAAACAGGTTTTCAAAATTAATAAAATTTAATTTATATCTACTCTGTAAAATATATGGGAAATAAATAGTTTGTCTAAAGTGCTATTTGGAGTTTTTCTTATACAGTATATAATTATTAAATTCGGCAAAATTAAATAAATCCAACAATTATATTTGAACTGATTTTTTTTTGCGACATCTATGAACGAACGCTAAACTTATACCATTTACTGAAAATTATTTCTTTATAACTTGAGTTCAGATATAGGTACAAAATTAACTACTTATCGAGAGGTGACACTGTGTGTACCGAAATTTGCTGCAAAAGGTGTTGAATTTATATTTCGCTTAAATATGAACAATGTAACCGCTTCTAATAAGAAAACTACTAATATCTAAGTAAATCAAACCAACAAGGCGTACATATTAAGCACTAAACTTAATACTAAAGTAGTAGATTATAATATTAAATTAATCATACAATGAAATGCACTTATAACAAAATTAAACTGTTACAATATGTATATAATATATATATATATATATATATATATATATATATATATATATATATATATATAAATATTTATAATAAAATTTAACTTAATACTGATTTCAAAATATTTTTAAAGGAATTGTATATTTACTAGTTCAAGGTATATTTGAACATTTAATAATTAAATTATGGAGCTGGAGCGAAAAGTTGTATACACAAGTTAATTTTGGTAGTTCCAGTGTTTAATTTATTTTATTTTCATATATACAAGGTAAATAGTTTTTTATGGACAAGTACCAACTTCCTTATTTTAAATGAGATATCCTGTAAATGTATATGAATTTAAATAGCGCTTTTTACGTCGCTTTCAACCATATATAACTTGATGGGTTTATAATACAACGTTTTGCATTTATTGGCATTTATCATCATTTTTTGGAACATTTTTAGACCGAGATATTTAAGGTGTTTTGCTATTTTGGCTGAGCCATAGAAAGATAAATTTGGTTTTTATTTACTGCCTAGTATACCCAACTCTGTTGTAAAATTACGCGTATAGTTTTTTTCACAATATTTTTAAATGCAACCCCCTGTATATTATGTTAGTTCTAAATATAGAACTAAACGACGAGCTCAACAATATATAACAACGTGAGCATTCGAGTCACATTTTCGGACTTATAAGACGATTATCTTCAATAAATATTTTTTAAACTCCAAATAGGATTTCCAGATATTCATAATGGAATAATGTTATTTACATAATAATTTACAGTTACTTGCATTATCCATGGGGTGTGTTTGCGAACTAGATCTTTAAGAATACCCCACAATCCATCATATTCTCTGGATTGTGTTTTCATATGTTTTTTCTTCATTTCCGATAAAGAGCACACAATCTTGCTATGAAATTAAATTTGTTCGTCTTCCAGGAGGCACTCAATATTTAATAAAGGGTTGGATTGTTTGATATTATTTAGGAGGCCTAGCGTCAGGCTAGGAATTAAATTATGTTTAAAAAACATCGGACCTAGCTTCAGTATTGTGGCACATTTATTGACGTATTCTCCGAAGTTGGAATCTTTTGAGTATTTTATATTAATCAATAAAAATCGGACTCTGGCTCTTGGGCACAATATAACTAAATTTCCATTAAGGGGGAACTGCATGCAGTATTATGGATCATTTGCAAGCCTTTCGCCGCTGCAATATTATGTTAAAACTATAAGAGATATGTATTAGCTTCAATGTGATTTCAATAGGGAAATATGTATAGTTGGGCGCTAAATGCGATTTTTTATGAAAAAATCTAATCTAGAATTATAAAATAGGGGTAGATTTGTCCATTTTCGACCATTTTTCGACCACTTTTTGACGCAAATGCCGTCGCATATAACTTTTTTTCCACAAAATGGCTCTTTACCGCCTTGCATTGATCCTTTGTCTACGTAACTGCAAAATTTAAAATGGTAAATCGTAAAAATTTCTGCAGCGCGTGAGCCCTTTTGAACCCATTTTTAAGCGAAATGTAATTTAAATTGCCTATGCATAACACATTTTCTTGAGGTTGGACGTGCAGGAAGTTTTTTCTAATACGTAGGTACCTTTTCACCTTACTTTGAACTTGACTAGACCTTGTCGCTAGTTTTTCACTTTTTGCGTGCAGTTCACCCTTAAACCCCCAGAATGAAAAAAAGAGACGCCGCGTCGTCAAGTTTTGACTGATGACGGACAACTCAATATTTTGATGTATTTTGAAGAGACTCCTGAAAATTCATTTATGAAGATAAATGTCAATAAACCCGAAACATTGCATTATAGCCCTATCAAGTTATATATGGTATGAAAGCGTCAGAAATAGGCTAATTGAATGCGTATCAATATACATGGTGTTCCACTTAAAATAAAAAAGTTGATACCTGCCTCCGAAAAACGAAGCACCCTGTATACATATATGAAAATAATATAAATTAAACCCTCGAATTACCTTAATTAACCTTTGTATTGAATTTTCCGCTTTATCTCTTACACATTCTGTGATAAGGCAGTGTTTCAAGATAAACGGGCCACCCTGTAGTTTGAAAATGTATTTGTTTATAAATTTAATTTTATGTATAGACTTACCGCCAATATCATCGTAACTGGAAAATTATCTTTCCAATAAATACACTTTACATTACACTAAAACATACATAATATAACAAACTGAACTAACACATTTAAGACGATACATTGAACATACAATAATTTTTTAAAATAACATGTAGGTACTGCCTACACATTGTCACTGAACTTCCAGTTTAAAACGACAACAATAAGCGAACTGTTAATTTTTTGCTGATGTTATTTATTTTTCTGAAAAAACAAATACTTTATATACACGAAGAAATTAAAATCAGTAGAACATGCATTTACTGGGATTTGCTGCTACCTATGATAAAGTGTGTCTCTAAATTATATTATTAATTTACTAAAATACTAAATTATTTTTTTTGTGTATGCATAGGGTTTGATTTTCATTATTTCTCAGATACATCATTTTCGAATGTTATATTATCATTTATTTATGTGATATTTGTTGTGATCAATAATATATAAGCTTGGATGTAACGTCTGACGCAGTCGTGGGCTAGAGAAACTATGTGGTCAAAAAATATTTATTGCAAATATTAAAGATTCCGACAAGTCAAAAAACCGCCAAATATATCAAGTGCAACAACATACAAAGCGATGTGTTTTTATTTTTATGCGTTTTAACGACGTGCGTCGTTGCCCAAAATCCGACCGGGGGATTATATAATAACAATATTATACATATAAAACATTACAGTAACTGGAGACAAGGTTAAAAGATGCAGTTCCGCGCAAGTCAAAGCAGCGCAGGAGTGGCCCAGCTCTCCTTAATATTTATGTAGTAGCCCCCGCAAGTCATGTTGCACCTACATATTTTAATCACGCAATACTGCATGGGCACACTAATCAAATGTTCGACAATCTTGGTATCTAGCAGAAAATCTATATGCGTTAAGCAATGTGCTTTTCTGATAGAAACTTGTGGATATTTCGCAAGAGTGGATGTTTCCTACGAGTATCATGATGAGGAGCTGCTTTAGTAGACTGCAGAAAAGATTTATTTTTATATGCATATAGACATATTTCAAGAACTCTATGAGACAAGCCACTCACTATTCTTATTGCAAACTTTTGCAACAGAAAAACATTTTTATTGTGTGCACTTGTTCCCCAGTTCAGAACATCATAGCGAATATGGGAGTGAAAGTATGAGTAGTACTTTGACTGCAATGATTGCTTAGGCATTTGATAGCAAAGCAAGTACTACGTAGTTTTTTACACAATTTGTTTTGCTTTTGTTAGCAATTAGTTTGTTTTTCTTTGCCCAAAGAATTGCATTTTTATACACCCCTTCAGCCGTATTCTTTAATGATCTGGTATAGTTATGAGGATATTGGTGTCATATGTATAACAGACAGAAAGCACTTTAGATGAAATTTTCACGACATATAGAATGAGAAACAAAAATCTTTTTTGGCTTTTTCGCAACTGAATAAAAATATTTAACTTTAAATTGATTGAAGCAAATATTTAATAAAATTACATATCTCAACATGTAAACTAGTCTGTCTACAGAACGTTTCGATACATAATATAAACAATATTATTTAAGCAAGCATAAGAAATTATGTCATTTACCTTAAGTTTTTATAGACACATAGTAGTTGTACAAATACTTTCATCCTATCGGGACTCATCAGTGCGCCGATCGTAGGAGAGAAACATTAAATAATAGAAAAGAAAATTTTAAAATATGTCAGTTTGTTTGACATGTAACCTAGATATAAAAAAATGATAGTTTGCAGCCATCTATAATGTTATTTTAAAATGTGTTCAGATTATTTGTTGCGTTTAGATTGACAAATAAAAATCTTTTTTGGCTTTTTCGCAACTGAATAAAAATATTTAACTTTAAATTGATTGAAGCAAATATTTAATAAAATTACATATCTCAACATTATTCAGTTGCGAAAAAGCCAAAAAAGATTTTTGTTTGTCAATCTAAACGCAACAAATAATCTGAACACATTTAAAAATAACATTATAGATGGCTGCAAACTATCATTTTTTTCATATCTAGGTTACATGTCAAACAAACTGACATATTTTAAAATTTTGAAATCAATTCTTTTCTATTATTTAATGTTTCTCTCCTACGAACGGCGCACTGATGAGTCCCGATAGGATGAAACTATTTGTACAACTACTATGTGTCTATAAAAACTTAAAGTAAATGACATAATTTCTTATGCTTGCTTAAATAATATTGTTTATATTATGTATCGAAACATTCTGTAGAGAGACTAGTTTACATGTTGAGATATGTAATTTTATTAAATATTTGCTTCAATCAATTTAAAGTTAAATATTTTTATTCAGTTGCGAAAAAGCCAAAAAAGATTTTTGTTTGTCAATCTAAACGCAACAAATAATCTGAACACATTTAGAAATATAGAATGAGGTTATTGGAGTAAACTAAACAAAGTAACGGCCTAAGGATTGATCATTGGGGAACACCCTGAGTAATAGTTTTCAAAATACTTCTTTTGTCATTCACAAGAACACATTGATATCATCTTTTAAAGTATGAAGTGAATATTTTTCAGGGATTCCGTATATCTGCAACTTAGATGTTAGGAGTCGCTGATCCACCATATCGAACGCATGTGAGAAATCAATAAAAAAACCTATTAGACATAATTTGTTTTCAAGCGCCTGTATAATGTTGTTTTGGAAGATAGAGCAGTCTTAGTACTTCTCAATTTGATAAATCCATGTTGTGACAAGGATATGATGTTATACTTTCCAAAAAAGGAAGAGAGTTGTTCTCCCAAGCTTATCTCAGATACCTTGGAGATAGCCGACATTAAGCTTATTGGTTGATAAATACCATAATTATTGGAGTCACTTTTATTAAAAATTGGCATCACTAACGCCGTTACTGCGACGTCACTGGCTGTTTTTATTTAGAAAATAAGATTCCTTATTTTGTTTTCTAGTTTCCTGGTTTCTTACTACAATCCAATATCTTAAACATCTTAGACGTTAGTGTTATTTTTTTCTGTTTTTATTTTATTGCTAAAATTGCGCGAAATAATTTTCTGGTTCATTTTAGGACTAAAAGTTCATATAAGTATGTGTTCGAGAGGCCTTAGTTTTTGAAATACATGGTGTTAAAGTTTAATTTTTGTTAGTTCTCAAAAACTAAGGCCTTTCAAGCGCATGTTTATATGCACTTTTAGTCCTAAAAGGAACTAAAAAGTTATATCCTGCACTTTTAGCAATCAAAATAAAAACCGAAAAAAATAAATTTTGAATGTATAAAGCATTTTGCTAGCAAACGTCTAAACGGGGGACAAATTGATCAGAAATGCTAAAACCTCACAGACATATTCATGAGATTTTTAAGTAAATTATTAGATATCATAGTTCGCAATATGGAATTACCTTTTCTACTAGTTTTTTTAGTTTAGGAGGTTTAGAATACCTGTGTATTTCTTTACATGTCTTAAGAAAGCACTTTTTTAATGTAAAACTAACTCAAAGTAATATTATAAGATATTAGAGAAAATGATAAAGATACTTTCTGATGATGTCTGAATATAAAAATCATTCCAATCCTCCTTCTGTAAGTAATTCACAAATCGGTCAGTGTTTGCTTTAGAGAAGGTTCTTTTATATACAAACTTTGGGGGCTCTTCCGTAAACTTAGCAGCTTATTCTATTTTATCGAACTGCGACAAATGATCAGAAACTCCTAAATCTATAGCAGATATGCTAAAAAACTTACTTGTAGTTACTAAAAAGTTATCTATACCGGTGGCTAAAATTCAATAGTAAAATCTTCCCCAGTAACAAAAGAATATGACGGTTGCTCCAGGCTGGACAACCTGTCACAAAACAAGGATAAGAAATCATTGAAACCACCTTTTAGTGGACGATACGCTGCAATTAAAATTATTCTTTACACAGGAACACTCCAAGATACCTTCAATACAATATTTAGATACCTTACGAACGCTACAATTAAAATCAAGACTGCCTTGCTTATAAATAGCTATATCCCTATCTTTTAATCTTGTTCTACAGAAATAACTACATGAATGATAATGAACTTCTGTGATTTAATTTGATTTAGTTTATTGCCAGTGTTTAGTAATAAAAAAAATTAACAGTTATTATTGCCCATTAAAATATCGTCCAAATCAGAAACTTTAATGGCTAAACACTGAGTATTAAAATGACAAAATATTAGCGAAATACTTATTTTATTACTCATGAAAAATGTATTTTGAGTAATTCCTGTTTTTGGGACAGTCTCTAGCCCTAAGTTTGATTGTCCTTACATCCACTCTCTAAGAATATCAAATTTATCCATCTAAGAGCTTGTTCCTTTGTAGATTTAGGGTCTAAGTTTCGGAGTTTCGGAGGGTAGTAACTGACGGCCTATAATCTTGCTTTGATCGTCAATGGTTTGTAATTCCATAACCTGGGCTCTGAAGGATTCGATATGATTCAGTAGTTTTGCTTCCATATCAGCAACTTCGCCCTGACAAGCCACCGAATTTCTTTCATTTTTTGTATATGTCGATCTTTCAATTCTATTTCAGCCCTATGTTCTTTAAGAATGTTAGCCAGAGTTCTAAGTCCATAGCCATTTTCATTGTTGGTTTCACTTTCAGCGATGTCTCGCCACTCATATTAATAGAATATAATTTATTATCTAGACAAGTGAAGCCCCCGATTTTTTTGTTGCAACTTGGATGGAATATGCTACTACATACCACTCACACCCAGTTATTATAGGGTATATTCTTGCAACATTTGAAAACAACGCACATGTTCCTTATGTTAATAAAATCTGCAGGATATGCACTCAACTTGCACATTTATAATCTAATAGAGTACAAAGTGTTTTATAAAGCACACCCGCTGGTAGGCATAGAATTGCAGGTTTATAATAAATTCAGTCTGATAAGAAGCATAATAGATATCTACAAAACCGACTATGGAGAAAAACACTCTCGAATGATCCAGAATAAAGTTTAATTTTGTAGACAACTAACGATTTTGAAAGCAGTTCATTTTGCATCTATTTTTCCAAAAATTTTTATTTACTAAAAGGCATAGCAACACCCGAAATTGTAAGCCAAAGCGTCAGAAACACCAGCAGCTAAATGCCCTCCTGTCCGTGTGGAGAAAGGAGCCCAGCTCTTTAAAAACTGATTTTTCTTAAAATGGGGAAAGAACTGGATGCGCGTGGAAAATCTGAACATAAAAGGTTAAACTAGACGATAAAATATCTTTCGTCGATGGCTTTATACATGAGAAAAGAAGTAAAAATGCCTGTTAATTATCATGGGTACCTATATGAATAGAAACACAATCTTTCTTTTTAGTACGTTTTAGAATAAAAACCTCACATGTCAATTACATTTAAATTCGATACTTAATAGAAACATGTTCGAATTATTTCGGTAACATATGTATTAGTTTTATCCATTTACTCCCGAAACATCGAAAAAAACCTGTTATACCGAACATTGTGAAAACTGCCGAATAAATTACCTATATTTGGAAAACATTTCTTTACTTGTAGCTAATAGTTTCGATTTTGATCTTAGAAAGAGACACTTAATAAAAAAACAGTTGCCAAAATGTGCCAAAAATGTTACTTGTATTAGCTATGACTCTGTAGTTTTTTTTCCAGTCAACGTGCAAAATCGTATCTTTTGAAGACCTGTTTAAGAAGGCTCAGAGATAGGTCGACTAGATCTTAAAAAAATTGACAAATAAAGCGGATTTTGTCCAGTATACAATGAAGTCATTATTGATTTTCCTCTCCCCTCAAGAGAATTTTTTTAAATTTATTTTTTATTTATAAAATGCCTTTAGAAGTAGCCATCCGTGGCTCCATAACATAACGTATCCCCAAAATACAAGTTTTTTTAAGCTCAATTTTAGGAAAAACTATGAGTACTGCAGAAAAAACATGAATATCTTTTTTTTAAGTAAAAAGCTGCCCTACATTTTTTAATTAAACAGTTTTGCTCTATCTGCGATAATTTGAAATATTGGCCAAAAACCATTTTTTTGCTACTTTTTGGTTTTTTATGACGGCCTACGTTTAAGCACTTTATACATTCTTAAACAACCCCTCGAGAGGTACTAATAGTGATGAGATGCTGCGACAGCATTACTAGCACTACGTTCCCCCTGATAATTAGATTCTCAAATAAATCTTCATATGCATAATGGTAACAATAAAACAATCTTAAAAAATCTGTTCCCTTATATAAGGGAACAGCAGAAGACATGCATTCCAACAAATCATATTCCTTCAAGCCTTTTTGAAAATCCAGTTCTTAGAAGTATGATTATAGCCTGTATAATAAAAGCATCTTAAGTGGTCAACTGGGGCACAAATAACGCATCTGTCATAACTATAAAGTAAGTGTCTATCACGATTGTTTGATATTTTGTCCCAGATACAGCTATAAGTTAAAGGACCCAGCTCAACAATCGCTTGAAAAATTTTGTTATCATTCTTAGTGTGCCAGCATTTAAGTATTTTACACTCAGAATCAATACAAATGAAAGGTACCTTTTGAATCTTCAGGCACTAAATCAGTTCTTCTTCAGAAAAATCTTCTATTATCCCCACAATTTTATTTTTGATTGCGGAAACTTTGTTTCTTTAACTTCCAAATTTTTAGCTAGTTCGTATTTGGCCTATACTTAATTATATTAGCAGATCTATCAGCAATGTTATTTTTTAAAAAATCGAGGGATTGTTCTAAATCTGACAGCTTAGAACGCACTGTTTGCTCAATGGTTGCTTTAGAATCGGTCGCCTTGTATTTTGCTGCTAACAGGCACAAAAGCAATAGTGAAGATTAATAAAGTATATACATAGGTAATATTTATCTTAAAATTGCAGGTCATAACGACATCAAATATGCAAAACTCCAAAATGCAAAATTCAAAAAATTCGTACTATATAGAACATCTGTTTAATAAAAAAGAAATACAAAAAATTGTTTAAAAATAAATATTGATTTTTTTAACAATTCACCACTACATTGACGATGAAAACAGATTAGCCTTGGTATATCCTATTCTAAGATGGTCTAAATTTAAAGAGCAACTGAGATATCGATGAACTTATCAGGTATGGGATGTATAGGATCATTCTTAGCCTTAACGTTAGTTAGTTAATTTCTTTATTTAGCATAAATGCTAAATAAAGAAATTAGTATATATTCTTAAGACATAAAATTCCAAATATTTATGTACTACTCTAAACTAGCGTTATAAACCATACTTTTTTTTTACTCTTATGTTGTTTTTAAGTTTATATAAGATTTTTGAGATTTTATAATAAATGGTAGACATTGATTCATCCTTTTATGAAAAAATTAGTTACAAGCAACTCCTTTAAAAACAAATTTTAAATCTAACTCTCTGTTTTGTCTTGTTTGATAATTATGGTATTCGCAGTTTTCATTTATAAATGTTTTCAGATTTTCGGGCAAAAAAATATGTTTTATTAACTGAATAAAAAATTAAATTAGGAACATTTAACAATTCCATTTTTTTAACATTAAATTAATTTGTGTATATTTATCACAATTTAGTAAGATTCGGGTGACTTTGTTTTGTGGAATTTATATTTTACCAAATATTTCTTCATTTGCCAAATATAAAAATGTAGAACCATATTAAAGGTGAATAAATTATTATTATAAGATTCGCATGACTTTGTTTTGTAGAATTTATATTTTACCAAATATTTCCCCATTGCCAAATACTAAAATGTAGAACCATATTAAAGGTGAATAAATTATTATTATTAATAACTTTTTGAAGAAAAAAACTTTAGTCAACTCATCGGCGCGCTCCCTGCCCTGCATCTCGGTTAACTATTTTTCACGATATTTCTTCAACTCTTAGTATAAAAAATCGCTATTTTATCACAAATCTTGTGTAGACCTTTACCAACCAATAAAGCAATAAAACCGCAAATATAATAAATCAGTCATGTATTCATATTTGTCATTTACACAGTTTCATTAAAACTGTTTGTATTACATAATAATATATCACTGAAGATTCAATCCACTATCGCTATCCTCATTTAAATTAATTATAATGAGTTAAATGATATTAACCAAACAAATATAGACATTTTCGATTTTAATAACAATTTTCGCTAAATATTTTCATCTGTCTTGGGACTATATTTAATTTAACTTTTAACATTACATGATACTACATATGCTCCAATACTTTGGGGCAAACAGTCACAAAGTATTTTGTATCCAATCATCCTCTGAACCAGCATTTAAATTTTGTCTCCTTTTCCCTTTATTTAATAAAACTTTGGCTTGACATCTAGAAGAATCGGACTGTATTTTGTAATTAACGTTAAGTACTGATCGCGCCATTCCCGCATTCGATATGATTCTATTAGTATCAGGACCGTCTTAGGGGCCTGATACTAATAGGCTTTCGGGATTTGAAGCATCTTTTAGAAAGACTAACTTCTTATGAAGCTAGGAAAATACATGTCATTAATTGTAATAAGAATAAAATGGTTCAAAAATCCTTTGAGAACGACACTACCATTTGCCAGAAAGTGTGAGATTTAATAAAAGGACATTGGATAATATTTTGAAGAAAAAACAGTATCCAGTATACTGGCAGGTCAAAATTTTGCTTTTTCTCGATGTACCGAAAAGTTATGCGTTAAAAATAATGGAAATTTTTTGAAAACAAATGAGCTGCTTGCTCAATTTGATCCAATCATGAAAGAACATCTTAATAGAATTGAAAAAACCTCAAATTTGAAAAGAAACACTGAGTATTTGGGACATAATATTCAAAATGAAGTAATTAGCCACATATCAAGCAATATTAAAAAAAATAATTTGTAATATTCAGAATTCAAATTATTTTTCCATTATATTGGGCTGCACTCCAAATAAAACAGAGTAGAATGGCTTACAATCATATAGAGTTATGTAAATAATAACCAGTTTGCAGTTAAGTGGGAACTGCAGGCAGTATTTTGAATCATTTGCAAGCCTTCCGCCGCTGCAATATTATGTTTAAACTATAAGAGATATGTATTAGCTTCAATGTGATTTCAATAGAGAAATATGTATAGTTGGGCGCTAAATGTAATTTTTTATGAAAAAATCTAATGTAGAATTATAAAATAGAAGTGGATTTGTTCATTTTCGACCATTTTTCGACCACTTTTTGACGCAAATGCCGTCGCATATAATTTTTTTTCCAAAAAATGGCTCTTTACCGCCTTGCATTGATCCTTTGTCTACGTAACTGCAAAATTTGAAATGGTAAATCGTACTCATGTCTTTGTATTTCTGCAGCGCGTAAACCCTTTTGAACCCATTTTCAAACGAAATGTAATTTTAATTGTCTTTACATAACACATTTTTTTGAGGTCGGACGGGCAGGAAGTTTTTTCTAATACGTCGGTACCTTTTCATCTTACTTTGAACTTGACTAGACCTTGTCGCTAGTTTTTCACCTTGTGCGTGCAGTTCTCCCTTAAATAGTTTCACAGAATATTTAGCTATAAATGACCCAACGGGTCGGGGTTATACAGAGGTCGTGCTGTCAAAAATTAATGACATGGATTTGAACATAAAATAATTCACGGTCAGGGTTATGACGTTGCAGATAATATGCGAGGAAAAATGTTAGTGTTCAAAATAAAATACTTAGTAAATACTATCTGTTATGTATTTAAATTTTTTTTTATAATTAACTGTTTCCAAAAAATTGCATTTTTTTTTCATGAAGGCCCTAGGTATTTTTAGAAAGAGAAGATAGCCGTTTCAGAAGGTTCAGAACGACCCTGATTAGTAGTCGCCTTTTATTAAGTGGTGATATTTGAAGCCCATTCTTGACACAACTCTACACTTGCTATGCTACAGGAATTGTTATCTTCGTTTTTCACTAGTTGTTTTTTCAATAAGTCCAATATATGCACAAGTTGTTAAACGCTTTTTTTTATTTGAATCGACTTGAAAACAATAGTTCTGATGTAGATAAAGGTTGGTTAATGTACTCTTAGCATGGAGATATAAATGTTCCTTTTTAAGGGTAAAGCTACCGGAAACGCCTCTACCAACTTTTTGCCACGGACGTTACATTCTTTAAAAGAATAATACAGGAGACTGACACATTTTCAACTGAACTCAATAAATTAACTGTTTACGAGTTTAGTGAAAAGTAACATCTGCTTACAAACTCTACTGTACATACAAGTAAAATTTGGTTAAGATATTATAAAATTATAACCAAAAACGAAGTACAGGTATAAAAAAATAAGTCTGGTACAGGGGCGGATGGGCTCTTTCAGACTGGCCCGGGAAATAGTACCAGGCAATCGGCAGATAGCCCATAGGAAAAATAATTAAGTTTTTCTAGGCACTTCATGGAAAGAAATGGATGAAAAAGAAATAACTTTTAAGTATCCAAATTCGTGTAGGAAATATATTGCCTACATTGGTAATAAAAAACTACATATGACCATACTAGAAAAAACATCTTTATAAATATGATGAGATAGTATAAATTTAAGCATAACACAAATAAAACTTCATAATGCATCTAACAAACGTAAAAACAAATAAGTCATAATTAAAGAACACAAAATAAAAACAATATCAAATAATACATTTCTACTGTGAAATAATCCTTGGAACCACGTCGTAACTCATTATATTATAATAATAGTGAGTAAACAGACTACTAAACCTAATGAATAAACTACTGCCGATTATAAGGAGTAACAATAAAAAGTTTCGATGCATTGAAAACAAACCTAACCCCCTTCTTCTGTTTGTTACGATAATAGCTAGTAACTTAACAACCCGCGCAATAGCCTACTTGATCCAGCTAGTTTGTTAGTAATATCCTCGTTATCAATTTTGCTAAGGATCCCTCGTTCTATGTTCAGAATTATGAACGGTTCCAAGTGTTCATCACTTAAGAAATTTCTGTGTTTGATATATTTTAAAATTGAAAAACTACGTTTGCAAGATACTCGCGTAACAGGTAATGTTAAAATAAATTGGTGCGCTAAGGATAAGCACGGTAATGCATTTTGAAACATGTTGTATTTAATTGTGGCGGAAGAGTTTCTCCACTCCACGTTGACATTTATTTCCAAAATTGATTTCATCTAAACTATATTCATCAGTTGAAAATTTACCAGCCACGAATTGTCTAAGTTTACTTGGAATATTTTTTAAGCTATATTCAGGTACACCATTTTAGGTCAGGAAAATTAATTGGATTAAATATTGCCATATATGCGCATAGAGACATTTTTTCATATCGTTTTTCAATTGATGTAATAGCATTGTCCATTATAACATAAAATACATCAATTTTGGACTGCTTTTTTACTTTCCTGATTCTATTAACCGGGAAATTATCTTCAATATCAAAATCTATACCTCGTTTTTCAATTTGATCATATCCCCAAAATTAAAAAAAATTCGAAGAGGCTTCGAATGTTTCAACGTCAAGCTAAATCTTTTTAATTCAATAATTGAAGTATAGATCATAGAATTTGCTTTTAATAAATCTAAGCCTTTAGTTTGTAGGTACGTTGAGAGCGGGAGAATAATTGAAAATATTTTCAAAAATACTCGAGAAAGGAAAATAATTTGATACTTAAAAAATTGAGATTTTAAATTTTCAGCAGTAGAACGAATGTCAGGATTTAAATCCAAGTTTTTTGAAATACTGAACAAGGCTTTCAGAATATCTTAATATAACGGACAATCTCCATAACCCCCAATTTTCGATGTTTCTGGTCATGAGAAATCGAAGACCAAATATCCATTCTCTTATGGGATTTACGAAAAAAGGTGGAAGTTGATTTTAATAATGTGAACAACGAAGATGGTTTTCGATTCTCCCTATAAATATCACTTAGCACGAAATTCAAAATATGACCATAGCACTAAATATGTACATGTTCTTTATTTTGATTTTGCAGCTTAGTTGCAAAAGCATTATATTTCCCCTGTATATTTGCCGCTCCGTCTGTGGAATCAGCTATGCCGAGATTTGAGTGTAGGGCATTTTTTTCCAAAACTTGGTCTAAAATATCATAAAAGCCTTGGCCACTAGTATCATGACATGAAATCATTGCAAGCAGCCTTTCAAAAACCTGACTTTAATAAACATACCTGCAAGAAGACAATAATTATTATTTGATAAAAAATACTACAGACAGCTTTCTCATTCGTTAATCAAGTTTCACCCAATATTTGATTAAGAAATATTATTACATACATAATTGAAGATAATAGTTAAAATATAGATAGTAGGTACATATGTAGTCATTATCATATGTACAAGGTGATTCAAAGTGGATGGACTATTAGAAGTATATGAAAAATGGCAATTCTGATCAATTTGAAATAACTGATCGAATGAATTGTTTACGATAAAGTGGATTTCGTGATTAACAATAAGAAGAAATAACAGACCGGCTCCCCGGGCATTTGCTCGGTTGCCCGGTAGTCCCATCGGCCCCTGGTCTGGTAATTATAACCTACTATATAAATTTATAAAATAAAGCCATGTACACGAAAAATTTTAAAAAAGTATTTTTACTATGCCCGGAAAAGACACCGTTTTAGTACAGTTAAAAAGCCAAACGAATTATCATGACAAATACTTTACATATCAACTACTTGATATCTTCTCTCTGGAAACCTGTCAAGTGTAAGTTGCCTCCTGTATTCTTGTCAACTCTCTGAGTCATCTTTAACCATATCTTAAATATCCAGGAGCATCTATAAATGTGACAGTCGTTCAGCTCATTGTGCCCTAGAAATTCTACAAAGGTTCTTCTGGAATTTCCTTCTCCACTAAAGACTCAATACTTGTATGTACGTTTTCTATGTAACGTATGTGCAAAGTTCCACCTCATACCATTATTTCATCGGACCCTGTTGCCGCCCTTTTGCAGGTTTGGTAGACCTAGTATGTTATGCTCAAACTTCAAATCAATTTTGCAGTTTGATATGATTTTTGGCGTTTAAGATTTTCTTTGCAGCTGGTCACCAGATTATAATTCTGTACGGGAACTTTACTTTTGTCTTCGACAAACTCCCTGCCTGATCGATAACGTGTCTCTTGTTCAGCTGCGTAATTTGATCTTTTATTTAATAAATTTATATACTACATTCACTACTATCATTCCCTTTTTAGCTTTACAAAAAGAATATTTTTTAGCAGAGAGTTGAGAACAAAGAGCTTTTATCTCAGTTTTTATCCGACAGTGTCCAAGAAAAGGACTAACTTTAATCCAAAACTACAGTATTTCAATATTATATATCTATTATAAATCTACTATTACTTGTTTCAAAATAAATTTAAATAAATTGTTTAATTCCACTTAAAGAATATACTAAAGATCGAGTTACAGAAGCAGTTTCTTTAGTCTGATATTTACCTAAAGCATTCGTTATTTCTATTGTTAAATTTCTTGGATATTCCCTTCTTAGAAGAATGAACTGAATTATTACCCTCTCGCAGCGTGAATATTACATGCACGGAAAGCTTTTTATTTATCTCTTTCATCGTTGTTTCCAAGATATAAAATATATTACCCATTTTTCATAACAATATCAGCAAAATGTTAACAAACATATAAATATAGAACAAAAGCACGAGTGAAAAATTCTGCAAATATTCGTGGAAAATTTGAGGAAGATAATATTGTAAATACAGCAGATTAAACAATTAGTAATAAATTGCTGTTGCATTAGTCAATATTATTTTGAGTTTAAATTAATTGTGTATATGAAGTACTATTTCTACTGACGTAAACTGGACTGCGTCTGTGATAAAAACATGTATTTAATCTACCTGTACGAACCTGACATTGTCGTTGCTGTTACGTCGTTGTTACTGTTTCAGTTTCATTAATTTATAAACTTAATGTTGATGCCATGTTCTTTTCTTCATTTTGTTTCAAAGTGTTAAATATCATATCATGAAACTATATACAACCATTTTTTTCATTGCTTTTCTTGTAATTGATTATTTAGTTGTTGGAGATATTATAGTAGTAGTAACTTGAATCATATAATACAAAAAAGGTGAAAGCAATGCTCGTGTTAAGGACTTTCACCGATCATCTACGATCGAAACTCTTGAACAAAACGGTTACTTTAATGCTAAAAGCACCATTAAGTCAAGTTTATAAATTCACATTATAGTCTAGTTCACAAAACTCAAAATGATGTTGATTCTTGTTACCGTTATGCATTAGCAAAAATATGAGTAAAGGCTCAATGGATTCCGAATGACGTCTAGTAAAATATGCAAAAGTTTCGAACCCGTACATAAACAATTTCAAAAGTTGTTGACAAATTAAGATAAAAAAGGATTTAGTTTTACTCGGAAACTATTACCATTTAAGGAATTAGAATAGCTTCTTAAAGAGGAAGGAATATCCCGCTGAAAAAAAGTTTTTAACTAATTTTTCATAAAATGAGTATTTGATAACTAAAAAACGTTTTAGAGCTTTTGTTTATAATTTAAGTCTAATTAAACAAAAGCGGCTAAAATTATTTCTCATCGTAAAGACTTTATCACAACTATTATATATGAGATTATGATACTGCGAATTGTTATAACCTATTAGTTATTAATTATTGAAAATAACAAAAATCTAAAAAATAACTTGTTTTGCTAATTTCAATAACTAATATCTAATAGATTGCAACAATTAAAAATATCGCAATGTCATAATCTCATATAGAAGGATTGTTAAATAACACTATTTTATTAAAAATCAATGAACATTTTTTTTCACTGATTTTGTTACTTTAAATGGCTAGATAATATCATATATATTTTAAATTTTTAAATTAATATTTGATTTTAAAAAAGTCTCTTAAAGCGGAAGAAACCTCCTGCTGATAAAAAGTTTTTTCACTAATTTTTCATAAAACGAGTACCTATATTGTTAATTAAAAAAAATTTTACTGTTTTCGTTTATAATTAATATAAGTTTAACTGTTAAATAAAAGCCACTAAAAAGATTTCTCTTCGTAGAGACTGTAACACAACTACTCTATATGAGATTATGATTCTGCGATGTTATAAAATAACGTGTTTTGCTAATTTCAATAATTAATATCTAATAGATTGTAACAATTAAAAATATCGCAATGTCATAATCTCAAATAGTATAGTTGTGATAAAGTCTGTAAAAAAAAAATGTTAAATAACAGTAGGCTCATTTTATGAAAAATCAGTGAAAAAAGAATTTTACTGATGTTACTTCAAGTGTCTAGATACTACCATACATTTTTTAAATTTTTAAATTAATATTTGACCGTTAAACATATTTTTTTAGTTGTTTACATTAAATTAAAATTTTTAATAATAGAGTTGAATAAAACTTTTTTATAGGAAATCTATTCCTCTTTAAATATCTTTTATTGAAATATCTTAAATGGCAATAGTTTCTGAGTTATTTGCAAAAACCTAAATTTTTTTAAATCTTAATTTCTTAATAACTTTTGAAATTGTTTATGTGCGGATTTGAAACTTTTGCACGTTTTTTTAGACGCCATACCGAATCGAATGAGATCTTACTCTTATTTTTTCTGGCAGTTGCAAGAATTAATTATTGGATTAATCGTAATGGATGTGTGTTGAATTTTAAATGCAAAATAAATGTTTTTAAAGAAGCTGAGATATGGCATAGGCATTTTTAAGAGTATATTAGTGAAACCCGTTCGAAATTCGACAGCAACTATTGACTTAAAATAAAATTGCAATGCTCATATTGGCATGCCACCCCGTCAAGTCTTGTAGCAATTTCAGACCAAACCTATAATCTCCTGCAGACCTGCTAGATTTCGTCGGAGTTTTCGACTAGACAAATGTAGCACGGCGCAGCGTTGCAATTTTAATCAGGATTATTTACCGATTTAGTTTTGAAGTACGCTAAGGGCAAATGGCTATTCAGGTTTTTTAAGAGTAACGTTTGTAAAACTTCGTTTGATAAAAAAACAATAAAATTCCCATATTTATTTAGCAAAACCAAAGTTTAAGTATGGAAAATATCCACCTCACGTAAGAGATATTTTCTTAACACATAATATATTTAACATTATAAAAATAAATAGCATGTAGTAACAGCACGTCTGTGGGTATAGATCTTTAATTTAAAAAAATATATCGAAATTAGTCAAATGGGGGCCGCTGGCAAAACTAGAGGAAAAAATCGCTTTGTGTTTTAAATACGTGTTCGGTTTAAATAGTTTTGTTTTTATGATTCAAGGTGTGATACCTACATTTTGCAGATAAATCCAAAAAAACATTTTCATATTACATAAAATAAATGTTTTTAGTTTCTTCACTGTTTGTGGTGGCAATTAATTTTTTATATAAACAGATGATTCTTCATTGAATTTTTAATATTTTTTATCAGGTAAAGGTAGAAAAAAATATTATTTTGATAAAGAGATATCTTTATTTTATAATTAGTTATACCAAGGTAAAATATTGCTTATATGTACCTATTTCTAAGGTGATTTTTTTAATATACAAAGTTATATGTTAAAGACTTATCTTCTCTTCCTTAAATGAGGATAATCTAATTAGTAATAATAAAATAACACTAAAATAATACTAAAATATATACTAAAAATTAAGCATTTATAATAAGATGTTAGTGCTTTTTACTTAAAATTACCATGAATTCATACAAGAGTTGTTGGAAAGTAATGTCAATATAAAATTGTCGAAATCAAAAGACGGTTTCTCATTTGACTGAAGAAGTAAAAGTAAAGTATTTGATGAATAAAATATAAAAAAAATATTTTTTTTATTTATATTCCTGTTCATTTTAAAAAGAATACAAATGTACTTTCCATAACAGTGCCCTCTTAAAGAAATACAGCTCTCTTTTGTCTTAAACCATTCTTACCATATGTAATTTATAGTTTTTTGAGAAAAAATTAAATTTTATAAAATATGGGTCTCCAATTTGTTTATAACATACAATAATGTTATTGTATTATGTTACACCAACATTATAATAAGGATTGTTTGATCCCTTGTAGAACACGTCTTGCAATGCCACACGCGCAATAATCCAATATTGTGAAACGGCGATCACGATTTTGCTCTTTTTAGAGCTGATCAGGTCGCCATAGACTAGCGAACTCTGGGTTGGACAAATGTAAAAAATGATATCACAGAAACAACCGCTGCGCTGGTTAATACCACAGCCATAGGATACCAGATAGACCTTACAAAAAGTCGTGGAAAGTTTATACTTGACACAGTTGTTGTTAATTGATATACTGCAAATATAACCGCTGGATATCACTTTTTCGCGAATATGTCAGTTTCGGTGTGAGTTATGTAAAAAACAATTATCATGTAAGTATTTTTCTTATATAAATCTTTTTATCCTTAGATGAATAGTTTCAAAGATACAAGAGAATAATATGAAGTTGTATTCCAATTTGTTCGAATCAGCTCTTAAATTTTAGTTATTATATTTAGATTTTACCCATTTGACCAGTCAACGAAGGGCTGCAAAGACCCTCATCTAAAAATAATTCCAACAGTTTTGAAACTTGGCACACTTACTTAAAGGTATCTAGTGATATGGAAATGGGGGTCGAGTGATACGTCGTTTTAAAGGTTGTTTTTTCATTAATTCAACCCCCGATTTTGAAAACATTTGTTTCAGCAGTTCTCAAATGATGACCAATAACAATTTTAAATTAACATGCACAAAACATTGTTGTATGTACACTGGCTCAGTAGCTGACATAAGACTCGAAAATCAACATTTTATAATATATAGGATCATTTTTCTTACATAAAACTATTAAGAATTCTAGCAGTATTATTGTTATTTTCAGCAACATTGTGCCCTCTGCAAGTGAATGTTCAGTTTTAAACTTGTAAGACGTTTTGTCCGATTTATTTCTTTGACATTTTATTCATCGGTGTCAACAGCGTTCCCCCTGGTACAACATAGGGCAAAGGTTCATATTTCTTACTAGCTGCAATAATTTGTTTTGTACACGAAGACATGAACAATTTTCTACTCAAAATAAATTTAATCCTGAAGGACTTAACGCCTAGTTTTAAAAAGACTCATACAGTGAGGACCTAAAGTCCATCGCCCCCCATCTAACTTTTTGAGAACCGCTGAATCAAATGTTTTCAAAACCGGGGGATGAATTAAAAATAAAAACACCTTTAAAACCATATCACTCGAACCTTCTTCCAAAAAAAAAATTGGGTACTGAGCCCATCTGTCTTCTTGACATTTAAAGCTGAGATTTTTTTTCAAAAAATGGAGAATTTGCTCATATATCATCGTTCCAAATTTCACTGCAATATACCGAGCGATTCAAAAGTTAGACGGGGGGGGGGGGATTTTATGTATTCACTGTATACTATGGTATAGATGATAATTTTTTTTGCAATGGGCTGTGATGAAATCATGACACTTAAAATGTATATCAATATCAACCTTATTATTATTTACGTATTAAATCAATATAGAAATTAATTGTAGGTTACTTGATAATAGTTATGTATCCTGATTAAGCAAAAAATTTCAATAAAAATCGCTAAAAATAAACAATATTGCTTATTTACCATTGTCAATCTGCCATGCTGAAAAAAAGTTTTTTTAATTTTTTTAACTAACATATGAGTGTTAAATTTGTTCACAAGATACTTTATAAAAGTTAAAAATAATTTAAAGTAATGAGACACCTTGTCTGTATCTCTTAATAATAAGACAAAAGAATTTTCGTATATGCAAGGGTATTTACTTTTTTTTAATTTTTTTTTTAATTTGATTTGGTTTTGATTATTATTTGTTATATGATACACATTTTAAAAGATCATTAAAGCTGCGTTAAAAGACTGTAAATAGCCTTTCTATGTATTATTTAGTTATACATTTAACCTTATTAAATAAGTTGAAATTTTGAGGATGGTAACATTATGGTTTCTATTTTTATTTAGAAACAACGACGTCATCCGCCACAATAGCCAGGGAATAATTTAATATCACAAAATAATTTAACATATGGGTAATTTTTTTGATAAAATACTACGCTTACCATATAATATTTCAAAGTGCGGATTTTAAATTAACTTGCACAAAACAATGTTGTAGGTAACATATTTAAAAATATAATAACTAATATTATCATCATATTTTTCTTTATCTTAAGTTTATCTAATTACTATTTTATTATTTAAATGCTGCTCTAATCTAAGTTATGTGTTATAAGATTGTTTTCGATTTTTTTGAGAAAAAGGCTGTTTGTTTTTCCAGCAAAATCACTTAAAATACCCATAAATTACCAATATATGTTGAACTTATGAATGGGAGATATGTTTTGACAAAATTAGTGTTACTCTTAGAGTTTTGTTGTTGATATGAGTATTTGTCAAATACTTTGTTAAACTATTTTGTAACGAATTTTATGAGATCCCTATAAAATCAGTTTTTTAGATGATTTGTCCAAAATATTATTTTCTCGGCAGAACACATTTTGACATAAAATTTGTTCACTTCACTCAACAGAAGACAAGTTCTCAACCCCAACAAAACGCTCAGAATTCGACACTAATGATTACACTGGCTCAGTAGCATAATGCTCGTGAATCAAAATTTTGTAATGCATAGGATCATTTTTAGAACATAAGAATATGAAGAATTCTAGCAGTATTATTTTTATTTTCAGCAACTTTGTGCTCCCTGCAAGTGAATGTTCAATTTTAAACTTGTGAGACACTTTGTACGGTTTATTTCTTCCACATTTTATTCGACGGTGTCAACAGCGTACCCCCTGGTGCAACATAGGACAAAGGTTCATCTTTCTTACTAGCTGCAATAATTTGTTTTGTGCACGAAGACAGGAACAATTTTCTACTCAAAATAAATTTAATCCTAGAGGATTTAATGCAAACGTGGGGAAACGAAACAATTTTTGTTAAATTCAGAAAAGAATAAATCTATTTGCTTACGATCTTTTTAATAAACGAGGCGGAAAATATGCAAACAGTAAAATATTTCCCCCGTAAAATATATTTTTATAACGGGGTTGAAATATGTTTGGATGAGGTAGATATCTCAAGAACTGAGGATTAATATTTTGTACTTAGTATATTTTCTACGGCAGCTTCCCAAATATATTGGTGGTAGTTAGAGATTAGATTTTACAAATTATTTTTATTATAAAATATCCCGAGAGCCCGCTGCATCTAAGCATGGTTTATGTCGCAGTCGGATAAAATTAAGGATATAACGAAATATTGTGTATTTAGTTATAATTAATTAAATACCAAAATTTCTTTATTTTAGTTGAATAATGATTTCTTTCGTTTTAAAGTTATCGATTCGCCCAGCATCCGTAGTTGTTTCCTAAACAATTATCATTGGGGGAAGGTCACGCGGATAAATCTGACCAATGATATATCTACAACCGTGGAGAAAGCGAGAAGCGTTAGGTTCCACTTCGAACCAGTTTATCTTGTTTCATGCTGTTGAATCAGAAAGGCCAGTCTCCAATATTTACTATTTAATTTGAAATGTGAATGTTAAATCTTAATTTTTATTGTAGCTCTACACTCTTCACTTTTTACTGAACAAATTGAATATTTCATTATGAATTTGTTTTAGCTTTCAACGTACAATAATATTTTCAGGCGAATTTAATGAATTATGGAATTTTTTATTAAATCTTAGAATATTATGTTTATATATCTTCACAAACTTTTTTGGAAATAACGAGTAAATCAAATTTCCTGTGTAATTAAAAGCTAATGATTTAATTGTAATCGTTAATTTTTTAGAAATGAGATATCTTAAAATAGTACATATTTTACTCTTTGAGTCATTAATTACAAATCATATTTTACTCTTTACATCTTAAAACATTTTAACAATTTTATAGTAAATTTCAGTTAACACATTTCTTGGTTAATAATTACAAATAATATTTTTCAGATTTTTCACAATTAAATTATCATTTTCCATATTTAAAGGCATATTTTTATACAAAAAAAGTTTTCAACCCTTTCATATTTACATATTTTACGTTAATTGATCCTGGTAATACCAAATTTATTCTAGGTTTTAGATTTTTTTAGTTAATTTTTTGAGGAAAATTACTTATTTTCCGAAGTTCTGTTAGCTCACATGTACTATTAGGCGGAGCCATATATGAGAAATTTGTTCAATTTAATGACAAGCATAAAGTGTGACAATTTTGATTAAATTTTAAAATATCATCAGTATCAAGTTTGACAAATTCAGGTTATTCCGAATTTTTTTTGGAAATGTTGTTGAGTTTATCTATTTGTTTCTTCCTGAAATATAAAAATTGAATTTTCAGATGACTCATTCCATTTCCAATACTCATTTCTGTCAATATAAAGCTGTATGCTAAAATTTTCAGTAGGGTTAATGTCTTTAGATATTTAAATATTGTATACTGATTGTTTCTGATGAGACAAAACTAACAAGATCATTTTTATCTTTTTTTTATCTTTATTGGATAAAATTAAAAAAAAAATATTTAGTTTAAACAAAATTTTATAATGTCTTATATTACACAAAAAAAAATTTCTTATATGTCAATATTTTTTATATCTTAATGTACCTTCTGCTTAGATTTTCCATACTATTGTACAGTATAATATTTTATAAACCTGAACCATTATTTTTAAATTGAAATGTTATAATTTAACATAATTTGCCAACGTAAACTTGAGCAACAGTAATTTAAACCTAGTATCTGTAATCTTGTAACAAAACTGTTGCTTGTAAAAGTTGTCATTATTTTAAAAGTAAAAATAATTAAAATAAGTAATTTCTTAAAAATTGAAATTTTCTTTATAGAAGAAAAGAAAAAAAAATTAAATTTACTTTTGATTCATTATTTCGCTTTTTCACAGATTCTAACATTCTAAAAATACCGGTCTAGAAAAAATTATTTTTTCTCTCTTTACAAGTAAATTTTCCTGAGATTGGAAGATGAAATTATTGGACAATCTAAAGTTGAAGAATCACCTACTGCCAAAGTGATTCAGTCCATCACATACAATAACCTAAGTTGGTGAAATCCTGGATAAGTTCTAGCATACTGATTATTGAACATAACCACTAGTTCATTCACAGATGCAATCAGGTGAAGAGGCTTAGCTAATGGTGGGTTGATTCAAACTGTGAGGTGAAATGTTAAATTATACTAATCAGAAGAATTTGATGTAAAGACCAGTAACTTAAAATTGAAATTTTATAAAACTTAATTAAACTATTTTTTTTAATTTTAAAAATTGTAAACAATTGAATTTTATTCTAATTTGCTTGATTCATTTCACAAGTTATATTAGAGTCATTTATTATAAAAAATAAATATTGTTATTTAAAAATTCTTATATTTGATTTCTTAGCAAGGTATTCAGCTATTAAAATTCGAAAGTAATATTAAAATATTCTATTTATCTTTAGGTAACTAGTTAATTTTATATTCCCTTTTAAGTAATACTTAAATAACAAATTTGAGCTTTGGAATTTTTATGGCTGATGGCGCCCAAATGTATTTCTTGTGAATAGATTAGACTGATCCACTCCTTGATATCTCATTTGCTCAAAAGATAATGAAATTTCTTATTTCAAATAATTTACAAAAAAAACATTTTTTGGAAGATAGTGATTTTCATTATAAGGAAAGCGATTACTTTAGTAAATTTGTAAAAACAAGAATAAGATTTTAAAAAAACTTTTTTATTTAACTACTCTGAAAAGTAATCAGTATTTTTTTGAAAATATTAAAAATTTGTTCAAAATACAATGTAATACAAATGTAATGGAAACGGTAACAGTTATTTATGTTATAAAAATGGAAATAACGAACATTATGAGTCTAGCTGTGAATATTATCAGACGAGGCATCAGCCAAGGCTGATACCAAGTCGTGTCTTATATTTGACTGTTTTCGATCGGAATAGCATACCAAACTTAATTTTACGTCATCAATTGAGTCAAACATTGTGCAAATTTTGTTAAAAAATATAATGAAAAGCAATCGTTTTCTCGTTGCTAACTTCGTTGTTTCTGGACTATAATAAATCCATTACGGTCCTAGGACTGTACTGAATCCATTAGAGTCATGAGTCCGTCTAAATGTGTTTTTGGCATTTTGAGACTAAAAATTACATCAAAATGCCATTATGACACGCCAGAAGATAAAATATATTTTTAGTTCACCATATAACAGCCCACATATTGTATTATTAATACATTATATGGGATCTTCAGGAGAAATTAGCCCAAAAATATAAACTTTAAATTTTTTGGCGTTTTAGAGTTCCTAGAATAAGAAAACCATGTATTAGACTATTTGTTTCAAATTTGAGAGATAGTCTAGGTAGCGGGGCTTAGATGTTCAGTGTCATAGGCGCAGATCCTCACTATTTTAAGGGGTTCAAAAAAGTAAAAAATTCATATTTTGAAAGCTCACAAACCGATAACATAATTATGAGTTTTTATTAGGGTTTTGTAAAAAAATATTATATAAAATATAAAAACATTTTCAAATCATAGTAAAATTTGTAAAAAGAATTAATAATAATAGAAAAAAAAAGGTAATTTTCCTCTACCCGGAACTTCTCTCCTTATGATTTTTTTCCATTTGTTAGAAATTGTGAAGTGCGATCCAATTTAGTTCAGAACCTAGATAGTCAAAGTATATATGTGTTACATATATAGTCTTCTCAAATATTTTTTTGAGCGCCATTTTGTTCCATCATATTGGGTTCCTACCCATATTTTACCATTTTCTTTCTACTTATTTCACTCTTGACTTTTGGGCATAATTTAAAATAAATTCAATAAGTAGTTTTTATATTGACACATACCGCCAGTTTGTTACGTCGTCTTGAATTCGTACCAGTTTATCTCATTATCATGATTGATTGATTGACAATTGAGCAAGATTTTTTTACATTCGTTTTTTAAAAATTTTATTTGGCAGCCATTTTGTTTCGCCATCTTAAATTCGTACCACAACTTTACCAGTTTATTTCTATCAGACATAATTCTTGTAATATTTCCAGGCCGATTTTTTAAATATATATTAGGCCGCTATTTTGTTTTTGTCTGTTTTGCTATCTTGGATTCATATCAAAATGTTACCAGTTCATTCCTTTGTAAGATTTAATTCTGTGCAAAACTTGACGTAAATTGGATTGGTCTTTTTAGTAATAATTTTTTTAACATTGTTTCGCCATATTGGACATTTAGCAAAATATTACCAGGTCTTCCATATACGAGAATTAATTTTTGACTAAAATTAATTTTTAAACTATGCCGCGAACTGACAGACAGACAGATCGACAGAATTGACAAAAAATGTTTTTTGGCGTCTAGAGACGCTAAAACGTGAAGATATGTAAAACCTGAGAGGGTAATTTTTTTACGATCACAAACATTTTATTTGGCTGCCATTTTGTTCCACCATCTTGAAATCAGTTCATCAAGTAGTTTTTTGAAACTGAATTTTTGAATATTTTATTATGTTGCCATTTTGTTCCGTCATCTTCGATTTCCGCCAAAATTGGATAAAGAGTTTTTTAATAATATTATTTCAACATTAAACTAGGCGGCCATTTTGTTTCGCCATATTCGATTTTTACAAAAATATTGTCAGATCATCCCCATATGACCCTTTATTTTTGGTCAAAATTAGAATCGGGTAAGTAGTTTTTAACTCGAACTGACAGACCGGTCTGTCTGTTACCAGTTGTTTCCAACATAATACTTTGTGGAAAATTTGACATGAATTGGGTAAGCAGTTTTTTAATAATAATATTTTTAATATTTCACTAGGCCGCCATTTTGTTTCGCCATATTGGATTTTTACTAAAATGTTACCAGGCTATCCACATATGACCCTTCATTTTTAACCAAATTTGGAAGTCCATCTGGTAAGTAGTTTTTCTAGCTATGCGGCGAACAGACCGACAGACAGACAGACCGACGGAATTTCGAAAACATCTTTTTCGGCATCTAGGGACCCTGAAACGCGAAGATCTGAAAAAATCTTGGCGGGTGATTTTTTAACCATTACAATACTTGCCTTTTACGAGGGAAGTAAAAATACTTAATAATCCTAATACAAAACAACGGTGTCATGGACTACAAGAAAATTAAATGAAAGTACTAAAATCAATAAATATCGCCTGAGGAAAAATTACATATTTCTTTGAGAAGCTTAAAAATAGGTCTAAAGCAAATAAAAAAATAGTTGCCTCAGTTTAATAAACATGCATTTGGGTGATCGATCAAAAATTACAGGTAACATTAAAAACTGACTACGCCACTGGATGCTTTTTAAAAAATGTATAATTTGCATTTTTTAGCATATCAATAAATAAAACAATCCCAAAATGCACTATTTGCAATTTTCTCCTGTATCTCAAAAACGAAGCGGGTTATGAAAATTTCGTTTGGCGCATCGTGTTTGCTGTTAGGCCAGATGCAATATAATGCCAACGAAAATTGTACACCCTGTGCATATTAAATGAATTTAATAAAGACAAAATTAAATTGCTTGCTTCTACATCCCAGATAACATGATGACAGAGAGGCACGTTTAAAATCGTATTTTGTATTCATTAACGAACAAACTAATCGGTCTCTGAAAGTGGTAGACACTGTATGATTATAAAAAAAATATGTCGAACTTAGATTGTGCTTATTGTTGATTTCCTGACAACGTTTGGACTAGTGTAGTATATCTATTTAGTTATTACCGAGTTCAGACTTCACTTCAGTTAGGTTACCTCCATTGCGAACCCAGAACTCTAGCATCACCTTTTTAGCACAAGGATGGCCGGTAGTGACTTTAACATTTCACTTGAGATTATCCCTACCAATTTTCAAATCTATGCCAACTTTTCCGAAGTTGAGTGTTTATAGTGTTATCGACTTTTCATAAGTATACCTTTGTATCTCAGGAATTAGTTACTATATTACTTTCAAACTTTGGTGGTTTGGCAGGTGATTTAACAAAAATATTGGCGTTTTATGGAAATTTGGATTTTTTTTTTAATTTCGAGGGTAAAATTTTCGTACACTATATATTTTATCAAAAAACACTATTTGTAATGCTTTGCCTATTTCCCCCTTTTTAATTTGGTTTAGGAATGAAATTTGCTATAAGACCAAAATATGATTGAGTCCTTCAATGTCAGTTCTAATATTTACTTTTATTAATTACACCTTGCAATGTAAGGTTATTGACGTTTAAAAAAAAACTGCAGATTGTGAGTCAGTAAGCAGTAAGTTAGTTGTTACTAAATATATTTAATAATTTTTGAAGTGTTTGTTAATACATTGATTTCTTTGGTCGAAAGATTTAGCGGTGGACAATTTAAGATAAAGTTTAACTTTCTCATAGTATGGCTTAACAAACAAAAAATGGATAATAGTATTTTTCGTCAAAAGTAACAGTTTACGAAAATTTTGCTCTTCAAAAAGAATGCATTGCCGTAAAGCTCCTAACTCTGAAAGCTTTATCTAAAATATTGTACAGGATTTTTTTTATTGTGCTGAATATGATGAGATCAATTTTTTTAATTGTTAATGATTTTTTTAATCATTCCCTTTTGCCCTCCACGATTCGCACGCCACTGAGCGATGTCAAAGTTGAGTATGCTTAAATAATAATAGGTTGGATCCTTAGAGTAAGAATAAAAATAGAATTCATTATTTACATATTTAGCCACTGCCAAAATTACCTCACAGTATAAGGTCGATCGTTTGACGATGCCAAGCCTAGTCAGGCATTTGAATGTTTATACGAATTTATATTACGGTGAATATATTTAAACATAATGCAACAAAATGTTCATACAAATAATAGTATTGTTTTTCCAATATTAGATTCTAAGCATTACAAAGAAATTACTTTTACTGCAAAATAGTATAATACAAGCTAAAATACCCAAAGCCTTAGATTAAATTACACCAGTAACAGAAGTTTTAATTAGATATGACAACCCCGATCGACTACTCCACGTATTAGACCATCACACTGTCGTATTAGAACATCCCCCTTTCATTGCCAATGGATTCTTATAGTAAAATAATATAATAGTTTACAGCAAAGATTTTTACAGGGTCACGTGACCGGCGTGGCTTAAAAAGCAATGGCGGTTTCTGGAACTACAATAAACTTTAAGATTAAAAAAATTAATTTGCTAAAAAATATTTTAAAGCAGAAGTTAATTCAATTAAAATTTTCTTTAGGTACCAAGCTTTTCTTAGTATCACTACTGCATGTAATTTAATGTATTTTTGTGTAATTGTTGATATGGTTCAAATCTTCTCATTGTATGTTGCCTTACTTCAAGAAGCAGCATTTTAAAGGTTCTGTGAGATTAGGAGAACAGTGATGTTTTAAATATTTAATAAATAAGTTTTATTTACTTCATCTTGGACTTTGCGAAACTAGGGGCTTTAGTTGACCTAATTATGGTGAGGCAATTCGAGTTTGCAAAAAAGTGGCCGATTAAGTTTGGAATTGTCTTTTAATCACTAAGTAAACCGCTAGATTTCCTTTTCCAGGGGACCTGTATTGTGTAATGGAAGATACCTTAGTCACTTATTTTGAGTCACATGACGTATTGACTAATCCGGATCACTATATTCGAACGTTTATCCTCTAGTGATGGGAAATTTAGAACTTTTTAAGGATCCGGCTTAACGGATCTGACCCAGCTTAAGGACCCGGATCAGTACGGCACATTATGCTGTTTCTTTGTGTTTGGTTGCCTATCCAAAGTAATAACCACATAATTTTTAAATATATTATACTTTTAACGAACAAAGCTTAAGAGTCTTGCTATAGTGGTTTTGAAGTTGAAGTTTTTTTTGTTTCCATTTGTATTTATTTATTTATTTACTAATTTATAAATTTATTTCTCAGAAAATCAATTTTACAGATATGAACTATGGTTTGATTTGTTAGATATTTTTAATATTATAGATAATGCTTTTTATTAACTATCATCTTATTATCATCGCTAATTATAAGGCCAACTGAACTTCAAAATACACACCTCATTAAAAAAGTAGAGAATTAGATCTATTATCTAGTCCACACAACATAAATATAAGTTTTAAAGGACTGGTGTAATATGACGCTTTTACAATGATTTCCGAAGTCAACAAGCCAACCAACCCTAAATTAAATTTTTACACGAGATTCTGGCTATACAGAAAATCATATTTCAAGGCAATCAGCATTCAACAAGCTAATGATCGACCGACCTATCCAACCCATCACCCCGTTCTTCTTATCATCCTGACCGGTTTGACAATCGCGCTATATGTATACAAACGATGATATGCATTGAATGATCCGAAGAACTGATAGACAAACACAACTTCATTTTGCTTTGTCTCTATTTCAAAGATCCGTGATCCGGTTCGCAATATTTTCAAGACCCGGCTTCCGTGTATCAGTATAAAGATCCGGATCTCAGGATCTCTTAAATATCCCCAATGCTGAATTTTAATCAAATCTGCAAAAATTTTAAAATTAGTCTACGATGTTGTGGGCCCCCATTTTTAATTCTCACATAATTACTAAAATGTCATAACATTTATTCTTAAATACTTCTAGATACCAATACTTCAGCCGAATCTGTAGAAATGACAAAATGTGTTCCCAATATTAGCTCCGCCATTTTGAATTTTGCTGTGCATTCTTAAATAATCTGCATAAATGTTAAAATTCGCCCGCCATGTTGACATTATCATTTTGATACCGCTGTTTTGAATCTTTGAATGCTGACACTCTTAAACTTTCATAGGCACCGATTTTCAGGTTAATCTACACAAAATTCGGCGTAAGTATTGGCTTCGCTATTTTGAATTTCTAAAAGTTGACTAAAAAATGCATGTGTATGCATGTGAAATTTTAAAATAACCAGTAATGTAAGAAGTGGTAAAAAATACATTACAAGATTTGAGCCAGACATACAATCAGACGAGTAGGAAGTCTATAAAAGCGTGTTAAAAGCAATGTTGTTTAGTTTAAAACTCGTTACATAATATATAAATAACTAATTTCGTTTTAAACTTACCTAACTTAATGGTTTGATATTAGATTGTGAAGTACAGAGCGATTATTTCTTTAAAATTTGTAGGTAATTAATTCAAGAAATGAAAAAAATTTCATTTTTCCCGATGCGATTTCGTGATTTCTAAATCTTAGTATAATTTCATATTTTAATTAAAAAATATTAGAAGTTTACTATGTCGTAAATCTTACTACGTAATAAAATCCGCACACATTTGTAAAAACACTGAAAATGATTCCATAGAACGGTAAAAATTATTATTAATAACGTAATAGATTTTTAAGCTATACCGGAACAGACTGACCGACCGACAGAAACCTGGAACGATGATTTTTTCACGTTTAATGAAATTTCCTTATGCGGGAAGTAAAAAGTCGTGCCGCCACTGGTAGTCGTCACTAAATGACCATGTGCTTGGACATGGACCATCCCCACCTCTTGTTTCATTGGTCGATAGAGTGTGAAAAGTAGGGGAACCATGCTGGCGCATGCCCCTAACGTAATTTATGAATGAAATGTGATCTCTACTTTAATTCTCACTCTAAGGTTGGATCTATGCATAGTTTTTCAGTTTTTTGTTTCTAAATAATACACAAATATTGCTTGCTTACTTTTGAAAGAAACAATCATAACAACAGTCAGATTTTATTCCAAAAGAAATTGCCTATATTAGAAAATCCGTTGTATGCGCTTACTCTGTGATATTCAATTTGGTTTTATTTCGGGGTAGAATGTAACCATCAGCATAACAAGTGTTTTTACTAAAATACAACAATATAAACCAAAGCGTAAACGAATTAAAGTTCAATTTCCTGTGAAGAATAACGAAAATAAATCCGAGTGTGAGCAGATTAAATGCTGTAAAAGTATCCGGGCAAAATAACACCAGGGAATTTAATTATTTATGAAAGGGGGGAATATAGAACAAGAATTTCTCGGAAATGGACTACAGACCCATTTGCTTGCAATAAAATATTAACTTATGTACCGTGGCACTAGGCTTCAAGATGTGTTATGTACACATGAAACGTCAGAAACTTTTAATTTATATTTTCTAAAATAATTCAAGTACATACATGTTATTATCCTGATATTATTTAGCTTTTAATCGATCTTAAAATAAGAGAAGGTCCGCAATTCGATTCTACGTATATTTCTTTGGTTGGTTGGTTGATGGTTTGACCAATTTGAATTATTTTTTACTCCCCTCGTAAAAGAGATATATTGTAATCGTGAAAACATAATTCGCCGAAATTTTTTCAGATCTTCACGTTTCAGGGTCCCTAGAGGACGAAAAACATGTTTTCTCAATTCTAGCTAGTAGCTAAGAAACTACTTTCCCGATTGACTTGAAATTTTAGTCAAAAATTAAGGGTCATATGGGGATGACCTGATAACATTTTGGTTTTACCCTCTCACTTTAAAACCTCTATGTTTTAGCGTCGCTAGACGCCAAAAAATATGTTTTATGAACTCCGTAAGTTCATCTATCGGTGTTTCTGTCTGTCAGTCTGTCTGTCAGTTCGCGACATAGCTTAAAGACTACTTCCACGATTGACTTCAGGTTTTGGTCAAAAATTAAGGGTCATATGGGGATGGCCTGGTAACTTTCTTATAAAAATCCAATATGGCTAAACAAAATGGCGGCTTAGTGAATTATTAAAAAAATTATTATTAGAAAACTACTCATACAATTTATTTCAAATTTTGCAAAAACATCAAGTATTATATTGGAATCAGTTGATAATATTTTGGTATAAATCCAAGATGGCGGCTTAATAAAATATATAAAAATTTAGCCTGAAAAAACTGCTTAATGGTTTGATTTCAAATTATGTGCCATAACTAATTGTGGTATAAGGATCAACTAGTAAAATCGTGGTACTAATTCAACCGAACAAAATAGCGGCCAAATAAAATGTTTTTAATCGTAAAAAAGTCACCTTCTCACTTTTACACATCTTTACGTTTTAACGTTGCTAAAAAATATTGTTTTATGCTAAATGCTCAAAATAACTTAAATACTACTTACCCGATTGACTTCAAATTTTGACCACAAATTAAGGGTCATATGGGGATGACGTGGTAATATTTTGGTAAAAATCCAATAGGGTTAAACAATGTTAAAAACATTTTGTTAGAGTGGTGTGTTATTTGGGTTTAAAAAATCAAGTCTTTTTTTTAATTGTCGACGTTTGGAGCCTTAATTTGTGCATTCGCAGGACACATATATAGATTCAATATCCTGCAGGAAACCCATATTATCAGTCTTTACCTACTCCGTTGGTCCCCAGATATTTCCTAGATATTAAGTTTCTAAATGGTTTTCGTTAACAAACCTCTTGTTATTATGTTACAGTGGTGTATTATTTGGGGTTAGGGTCCAGCAAAAAACCAAAAGTCTATTTTTAAATAGTCAACGTTTCGTAACTTTATTGTTGCATCCTCAGGATACATATATAGATTGTATATCCTGCATGAAACCCATATTATTTTATACCCTTTACCTGCGATCCAACAAATAGGATACAAACCAGGAAAGAGCCACTCCTCTATACCAGTGAAATTTACGCAGCAGAATTCCGTGACTGACACAGTTAAATGCCTTACTTAAGTCACAGAAAACTGCTACAACAACTCCCCCTTATTAATTTGATTATACCGGTATTCCAATAAGTCGAACATAGCGTTATTTGTGCTATTATTTTTCTTAAACCCGAACTGCAATCTGCTAAGTGTATTATATATTTCCAAAAATGAAGTAATTTGCGTTTTGGCCAACTTTTTTATTATTTTCGACAGAGTAAGCAAAACAGAGATTATTTTGATTTTACCTATTACGTTGGTCCGCAGATATATATCATATATTAAATTACTAAATGGTTTCGATCCTCTTGTTTTTATGTTAGAGTGGTGTATTATTTGCGGTTAGAATCGAGTAATAAAAACAAAAGTCTTTTTTTAAATTGTCGACGTTTCGCAACTTTATTGTTGTATTCTCAGGATACATATATAGATTTTATATCCTGCATGAAACCCATATTATCAGTCTGATAGACAGACTAATAATATGGGTTTCAATTTAAGACAGCGAAACAAAATGGCGGCCAAATAAATTTTTTTTAAAAATCAATGTAAAAAATCTTGTTCAATTGATTTTGCAGGAAAATTAGATGTGAAAATTTCATAAACTGGTACGAATTCAATATGACGTAGCAAAATAGCGGTATGTGTCAATGTAAAAACTACTTATTAAATTTATTTTATTATGACCAAAAGTCAAGTATAGCAGAGGTAGAAAGAAAATGGTAAATTATTGGTAGGAATCCAATATGATAGTACAAACAAAAATGAAGACAGTATATTTAACACATATATACTGTGACTATGTACTGAACTAAATTGGGTCACACTTCACTATTCCTAACAAATGGAAATAAATCATAACGAGGGAAGTTCCGGCTAAAGAAATTTACCGATTTTTTTAAAACCGTTAACGTCTCCTTTCGGCGATGAGGCCTAATTAGACTGTTCCACAGCTAAACCTAAACATGGGCTCCGAACCACGGTCCTTATTCACTTTTTCAAATAAATATACTGTAAAAATAACTACACTAAAAAAATTGTTTGTTTTAAATCAAATTGGTTATTTGATATTGTTTATAATTTTTGATGATATGAATCAAACAAAAAAAATTAACCTAAATAATTTTGCTAAAAATTATTTATTAAAGGAAACCAATTTTAATTTCAATATTAGTTATTGACTACCCCCCAATTTTGCAGTATTAGGGCAGTCAAATTTCTACGTCAAGGTTAAGGGCTCACAGTTTTTGTTCGCTGACGTGCTGTGCAGATTGTTGCTCGTTTTTAACAGTGAGAAGTGGAAGTTTTGGATAATTATACTCTTAGTTATTTGTGGCAATCATTTAAAGATAGAAAGAATTTTATCCACATTAATAATATATAATAGATTGCAGCAAATAACTTTTTTTACTAATATAGGGTCATTTATTCTTGGTCTTATGGCAGAAATCTCAAACCACTATCAATCGGAAAGGTGAAAATAAATAAGCTATTAATACCATCGATAAGCTTTATGATTTTATTAGTTTAAACAGTTAACTACTGCAATCTAACTGGAGCGAATAGTCATTTATTGTTAGCAGTTCCGACCTATAAAAGTTAGAAAACAAATTTTTGAATTTTATTTTCTGTTTTGAAGAAGAACCACTTAACTAACAAATAAGGATTAATTAAAAAACTAATTAGTTCGTATTTACATAAATTATACTAATTCTTTAAGTTAATGTACTTATTTCCTTGTGAACTTGTTTTTCTTATAATACTATACTATTATAAACTTATAAACCTCAATATTAAGAAGAAACTGAATAAAATTATTTCTACAGAAAAGCTACATAATAAATATAAAAAAAACAAAATATAATATAATATGATTGCAGAAATGGAGCAAAAACCAGTAATGCAAATTTTAATATTAAAAAATTCCGTAAATTTCCTTTTGGAGCTTCCATGGTTATTAACCCATCCTTTTATTTGGAACAGTGCAGCATGATCAAGTTTAGTTTAGCATATAGTTATTTAATAGTTACTAAATGACTTTATACCGAACTAAATAGGTTCATACTTTACTATTTCTAATAAAAGGAAAGATCCATAACAAGGCAAATTCCTGGTAAAGAAATTGACGATTATTTTTATATTATTTTTTTTTAAACGCTGTAGTTGTAGTTTCGTTAACAAACCTCTAAAAGAATTTACAGTACTGTGCAAGTCTAAGCTGGACTCATAAAAAAATAAAACTCTAGCCCTGTAACCAATCCAGTAGCTTATTAGTGGGAAGTTAAATTATGATTATGGAACCTTCTTATAGAATCGCGACTTACATAAACTAGATCGATATCCTCTGCTGAGATGCTAACCCTTGGATACCGTGGTAAGGTATATGGTAAGCTATCTTTATTCGGCTTATTATCTATATTATTAACGCAACAAAAACCTTTTAAAAGATGTTTAGTGTTAGGTGTCTAGTGATATCAATCCAACTGAGAATAAAGATAGTGTGTATAGATTGTGCTATAGAGCTGCTAAATTGTGGTCAAGTTATTGATGTAGATTCTATTATTTTATTGATGTCCTAATTTCATGACACGATCGTAGGTTGTGGAAGAAAAAATCCCATCGTTTTTTCCACGTTTTTAGCTGTTAAGTTAATACCGTGTATAATATTGAAGGGTGTGGGGCTCATTATTTCATAATTTTTCATGTCTATGAAACCAGTATCAAAATATTTTTGTTCTATAAAAGTAATCTTTTGTATCAGGGTCATATTGTTTTGTAAAGTTGGGTACTTCCAAAAAATTTTAATCACACGAGTTGTAGAAAAACTTTTGACGATGGTTAAAATTATGCATTATACTTTGCTCCACCACAGTATAAATAAACTACCGTGGCTCCACATTAAGGACATTCAAATATTGATAATTCAGTAAAAGCTGAAGCTGCTGCTTAGTTATTCCTATTAAAAAAATACGATTTAAAGATTACGATCTCTTCTTGACTTCTGCACCTCTAAAATTTATTTAGATCCAGTGGCTTCTTAAATCGAATTGGTATTAATATAAAGAAACCGGTCAATGAAATCAATGTTTAAGTAAAAATGTTAAAACGGCGCGGAATTAGAGAGCAGGCTGTAAAAGTTAAGATGGACAAAAAAAACACCAAACAAAAAGGCAAAGTAATTTTTTTTACTTTAATTTTTAATATGAATGCTTATTTGTTTACTCGAAATAGGTATATTTTCTATATGTTCCATAATTTTTTAATTAATAACAAATTATCAATTTAGGACAAAATGTAGTTGAGCCTTTAAGACTAGATCTCACTTAATTCTTTGTTTCTTAGTAAAACTGTTAACTGTAACAAATAATACAAATTAGCAACTGTTTTTTGCCTTTAACAATATATTCATTTATGAACAACATTAATGTATTAAATTGTAATTTAAATGTTCTTAGCCTTCTCCTGTTTTGTTCTTAATTTCACTTCACTGTTAAAAAAACCTTAATATAGTATATTCAATTCTATTAATTACCACGAATAAAACAACACCTTTGTTTTGCTTCAAGACATTTAACTTTGTCTGCCTTTACTGTATGCTATTTACTTTACATGTAACAATCACTAACTCCTTGCTTGTATTAGGCCCAAGGAAAGAATTTCACTCGTTCTGAATTATATTTCACTAATAATTGATAATACAAATTATTTTGCTCTCATTTGACATAAAAGCAATCACTTTATTTAGATACCACTTGAAACTTATTGTCCATAATTGAAAATAATTTAACATACCGTATTGCCTAATTTTGTCCTAGATGAATTTGACAGAAGGCATAGGATTAAATACAATAACACGTCGCGTTCAATAAAAAAAGATACTTTAAAGAAAATCAGTAGGCTCAAAAATAACAAGCTCTTAACAATTAAATCTCAGGATAAATGGTTAAAAAATTCGACCTATATATATATATATATATATATATATATATATATATATATATATATATATATATATATATATATATATATATATATATATATATATATATATATATATATATATATATATATATATATATATATATATATATATATATATATATATATATATATATATATATATATATATATATATATATATATATATATATATATATATATATATATATATATATATATATATATATATATATATATATATATATATATATATATACGTAGTGATAAAGGTAACGTTAGAGTAGCGATGTAGAAAGAGGATAATATTAATCAAAGCCCCACATTATTGAAGAATAACAAATGTTATAAGCTGTTAAATCAATCAAGATAAAAAATACATAAGGCTATACTTTACCAATGAGACGTATTGTTGTTCCGAAAATGCCTTTTATATCAAAGACTCTTTTTCGTTCAGCGAGTTTAAAAACAATTACCAACATCCTAACAATTATACCATAGTTAGTTTTGACGGAGTATCGCTTTTTACAAATCTACCTTTAGAACTAATTATTCAAAGCCTAAGAAACCATTGGGAAGAAATATCAGACCGTTGTTCCCTGAATTTTGATACTTTTGAGGGTGTTCTAACATTTATTTAAAATAAGGCCAATTTTAGTTAACTATGTATTGGATTATTTAGTGAGCGATTGCCTACAGTACGTACCCTTTTACGTGCTATTTGTCTCCCTAATGAAAATGTTGACATTGCGCTTGAAATGTTCAACATATACAACCCACATACAATTCACCGTAGAGCATGAAAGTGAGCAGAACATCCCCTTTCTAGATATGCGAGTTTTTCGTACCAATGGAAACACCTTAAAACCACAGTGGTACAGAAAACCTATCTGCTTCAATAGGTTTATTCAATTTGAATAAATATGAAAATAAATCATATTGGGTACGAAAAGAAGAGAAGTGAAGCTAACTCACCCTGACTTTACAGAGAGCAGCTTTAAACTTTTAAACGGTATTTTGGTGGAACATCCTGATCCTGTAAATATGATTAATACATTTTTGTATAACATTAGATATAATATAACTGAGAACATTTTCCAAGAACCGATTCAACCTAGCCCATCACAAACATTACCTTCTCAGAGCACTGTGTTAGAACTGACTAATATTTCAAGCCAAATGGATATTATACATTCACATTTTTAAAACTTGAAAAAAAAAGACATAAAAATCTGGCAATGCAACAATCTGCCTCGCAAGTAGATTTTGATCTTTGAAGGTGTTTCTGCACCCATCTCTTTCCCAATGTACTATATAAAATTGGCGTTAATAAATAGTTTTCTTTTTCTTTAATTGTTTTAGCAAGATATGAAATAATTCTATCATTTCATTTACTATCACTTATTCGCCAAAATAGCAACAATGTAATTATTAATTTTGGTTTCTTTTATGAACGGTTTTTTGCATTAAGTTTAAAAATTTTAACGAGTAAAATTAATTTATCCCCAATCATTGCCAACGAACAAAAAAACTAAATTTTGATATCTAACAAATTAAATTAATTATCAATAATGTAATTGTAAATTGGCGTCATCTATATCTCAGTGATAAAACTTTACTCTTATTAATTAAATACGGGCCAGCCATGCTGTTTTTGACCTAGTCCAGATTACTGTCAATTCAGATTATATGTATAGGTCAACTGTTGGTATTATATAACATGCACATAATGAATTACGTTACATTTTAGTATCCCTATTGCTTCTTTTCCCGTTTGGTTTTTGTCTAGTACAATTCTTTAGTCTACTTTCAGTTCTGTTACCGCACCTGTGCACCATTGACGTCGTAGCTGACATGATAATTATCCCCACTTTGGGTCTGAAGCTTTCCGTAGAAATCGGTCGATAGAAATAAACAGTCGCGAAATACAAAGTTTTTTGGATTTTATCTACTACGATTTACCAGTTTTTTACTTACTTACTTCTCTGCAGTAGTTTGTGCAGTTTTAAACCATGTTATCTAAAGCTTTAGAATAAATCACATCATGTGCTTTAGTGTTTAAGTGTGTAGTTTCAGACATCAAGTAATTTAAGTTTTACATTAGCGCATCTATGTTGTGTAATGGATTTAGCGCATCTATGTTGTGTAATGGATTTGTTTAATTTTAACTCACTTTGGCAAGATTTATACTATACAATTTTCCTTATGAGTTTCTTTGTTCATAATGCGGAATGATGAAGAGAATAAGCATTCTTGAAAGCTAGAGCATACAATAGTTTCATACACTATCGGCCTCTTCTTTTATTTGACTGCATCTTCACAAAATCCAGAACCAAAAAGACAAAATTGTTTTGTACTTTTTTCTTCTATTTTTTCTGTTTTAAGGTGCTTTTATAAATATATAAATATATATATATATATATATATATATATATATATATATATATATATATATATATATATATATATATATATATATATATATATATATATATATATATATATATATATATATATATAAGAATTTTGAATGCCACGATGCACTTCACTTTTATCATATTTACAAACAAGTCAAAGAACATATTTCTGCAACACTTCTTCAGATTTGGTTTCCTGCTTTTCTTTTTTTGACAGATGGGGGCCAATTTTTAACTGCGTTCACTTCACAAACAAAAGAAACTGACGTAAAAATAAATGGAAACAATTCTGAGCCACAATCTCTTTAGGAAGATTTCATAAAAGCATTAAAGAGAATTATATTTATTCGTATGACGGCTGCGGAATGTAAAATGCGAAACATATTTTAGCTTAGCTCTGCTCTGACGAAATATAAGAAATAACAAGAATATCTTAAAGACGTCGTTTGTTTTTAAGAGGGAAAGCAGAGAGAAGGGGATTGGCAATTTTCGATAAAAAGTAAATTTGGAAAAATCCCAAATAAAAAGAAAAATTATCGCCAAAGGAGAATGTCTGTGAATATAACACAAGCACCCTGTTCGCAAGTTTAAAAACATTCATCATACTAAGTGTAGAATAATGTTGGGAGATGATTTATCTCAAAGGAATAAAATTTAAATATAAACAGGAGTCCGCAAACGCTTCGTTTTCCTTTTTGGATGCACTTCGTACATTTCCCGAGACCAAATTTGGTAAACGGTTTACTATGACTTATGTCAATAAAGCGACTAAATTTGTTTTAAAAAATCTATACAATGTCATTTTTTCCAGTTGGCGATTCCTTTAACCCTAATTTTTTACTACTGGCCACTTTTACTTCAAAGTCAAATTCCTTATTCTTATAATTTCTTAATACAATAATATCGCAAGAACCTAAATCGGTAAATTAAATCTTAAAACAAATAACACAGTTTAGTTATTTGTTAACGACATTCTACGTAATATATAAATTGTAATGGGTTTCTTTTCTCTAAATAAATGAAAGGAAGGTATCATTAAGAAAAATAAAATATATATTGCAATAAATGTGTTGCAAAATAACTACAAAAAAATTGTGTAGTGGGTGGGGTACAAGGAATATACCGGATAAACATTCAAGATGGCGGAACAAAATGGCGGTAAAATAAAATGTTTGTAGTCGCAAAAAATATTCACCCTCCCAGATTTTACATATTTTCACGTTTTAGAGTTTCTAGATACCAAAAAATATGATTTCTCAATCCCTGTCTATCGATATGTATGTCTGTCGGTCAGTTCGCGGCATAGCTACTAAAAAACTACTTACCCGATTGACAAATTTTGGCCAAATAAGAAGTAATCTTCAATTTTGCACAAAATTGCGTGTTACATAGAACTTAACTAGTATATGTGCGTTATTAAATTGAGCCACATTTCACTATTCGTAATAAAAAGAAAGATTCTTAACGAAGAGAGGTCCGGGTAAAGGAAATTTTTCGATTGTTTGGTCTGTTCAATAAAAGCAAACTAGTTTGATTCAACCTAAAACGAAATTAGAACAAGGAAAAACAAAGTCCGAGATACTCGCTGTAGATGGAACATAAAAATCTACTTCATTTTGCGGGTCATTTAAAATCAATTTAACTCATGTTCGTTTAAACTCTCATGTAGCATGCAAATAATTAGTTTTTATTAAATTAGGGTTAATTTTTGTGATTCAGGGGTCAAAACTATAATGGTATGATTTCGAATAAAATAAGTGAAAACTTTTTATTGTAAAAACCATCGCTAACAAAATTTAAATATGTGTTATGGATCTTTTAGACCATTATAGCAAATCACAAAAGTAATAAAGAATAATAAAAATATAGGAAATTTATTATTAAATATTTGTTTAATATTATAATAACAAGAAAAGGTAAAAAATAATTTAGATAACAAATATTTTTCGTTTTATTTTTTTCTATTAATAGTGCTAAAATATTTGTTTATTAAAATTATTAACTTTATTTTGTATTTTTTCAAGTAAGCAAGCATGAACTGAAAGTAAAGTCAACCAGTGGATGAACGAACGAGGAATAAAAGGAGAGAATATAAAACTATAAAAGACATCCACAACATTAGTAATTGTTACGCCTAATTCACAGACTTTCAAAGCGGGATACAAATCATAAATTCTACGCAAATTTGAATATGTAAATTTTTTATGGTTTATCGCGTTTCGATCCTAACCTGGCACACTACCAGTGCATTCTTGTAACTAATATCTAAGAGGGTAAAGTCCTTTTTAAAAGAATTTTGACGAAATGTAATTAATTATTATACCGCGAAGGGGCCCAATGGCTCGAGGTCCCACCACCACCCGTTTCCCTACCTAAAGAACCGCCTCTCTGTAATAGGTACTTACGGTTTAACCAGCCTAGGGCTTTAATAAACCATAAGTCTTCTCTATCCTAGGTGTGTTAGCTCGTATACATCCGGATGTGTGTACTTACATCGCACCTCTCCTATTTGCTTCGCGGATATGTAGGGAGTATCTCTGAAACTGAAAATGGCATTAATATCAGTGTAAGTATTTAGTGTAGATGTTGTGTGTGGTTGCGGGATCTACGTTGATAGACCCTGTGTACCCACTGCTCCTCCAAGGGGTCGTAGTCCACCAGCCTTCGGAGTTCTTCATTTGGATGCGCCGCTGCCCGCTGGATGCCTTTCATGGCTTTGGTCCTGATTGCGTCTTGCAAAGGTTCCCATTGCAAGTCTCGGTGTATCTGGGCGTTCCTGAGACATAAAACACACAACATATTTATGTGAATATTTGTCAAAAAACACCAGCAAGATGTAAGCACTTTGGTAATGGCTTTTAATTTTTTCTGTTACCTGAATTACAACCATATGGACTGAGTGATTTTATAGGTATGTTAAGATTTATTACCTAAATTAGAGATTGATATAATACGAGTTACTTTTAAAGAGTAAAGATATATATTTAACCCACTGAAACACAAATTTCTTATACATATTAATCTTTCTTAAAATTAGAAAGATAATACATAATCTTCAAATGACTCAAGAAAGTTAATTATGTAATTAGACTATCCGTTACAAGTTTTCTACCGGACCTATAGACTTATATAAAAAGAATAAGTATATCTTTCCAAATATTATCTCATTTCTCCTACAGTTAAATTTCGTTTGTAACAATTAACTCCTAAACGTTTTTTTAACGGATTTGGTTCTTGTGTCGTTAACGATCCCACGCATTAGTAGTTTTTTTATTCTTAAATGATAGACTATGGTGTATATAGTTTAAATGTCAAGACTTGGAACATTTTTTACTTTTTTAACCAATAGTCACCAATTTTATTCTTCTTCTTCAGATCTATTTATTTAAAGTTTAGAGTTTGAGGAAGTTTTATGCTTGAGTGTCTTTACCAACTATTAAAATAAACAGTTTTCACTAGCCTTCATTTGCAATAAAACACAAATAACTTATATACTTACTTTGTTTTCATATTTCTTAAGACCTCTAACAATAACAGTATTATTTTACACATAGAAGGGGATGATCATGTCTTAAATGTCAAATGCGACATATGCGAACAATGCTCCCATCTTGCAAGCAGTTTTTCAAACAGTGTATTATGGAAATGTTGTTAAATATGTGCTACACAGCCCTGACTGCAACCCATTTTTGTTTAAGAATTTAGTTTTCTAAAGTATCATAATATAAATAAGGTTTGTCTATTTTGATTAGGTTAGGACTGGTTAGGTTTGCTGTAAAGAAATTTATTATATTATTGGGAAGATGTGTCTCGTTAGCGTTAGGTTAGCCTATCTAACATCATTAAAGCTACAACCACTATAGAATGACACACAATCACGCAGAGTCACCAACAGGAGCAAAACCGACATTTGTGTTTACCAAGAGAACATCCGAAATCCTCGCCGGACTTTATCTTCACGGAGCAGCATATAGCCAACTGTGGCGAAACTCATAACCCAAGAGTAATTAAATCAAAAATAGGAAAAGATTACCGAGGCAAGAATATAGCACAAAAAATATTTTTGAGATGACCGCTAAAGCATTTTCGGCCAACTATAGACACATGTTTTTGACTTAAGGTCATAGTTGTTACAGTCTTGACACGGAATGCTGTATACTCCGTGGTTTTCCAGTTTTATTTTGTTTTTTGGGTTTCCAAGTAGTTTACCTATTGATGTTTATGGCTTGTGTATTATTTGTATGTTGTATTTTCTAAGAATTCTTCCGATTTTGTCTATTGCACCTTTTACATGTGGTAAGCCTACTTGTTTCCTTCCCGGTTCATTATTTTTGTTGTTCGGGAACCCCGTGCATTAATGGTTTTACACGGTGTATTCGAAATGTCCGTTATGCAATTTTGTGACCAGGACATCTAAAAATTGAAATTTATTGTTTTCCTTTAACTCTAGAGGAAATTGTATTCTGAGATGAATCGAATTTGCGTGAATCAGAAAATTTTTTTAGCTCTATATGACTATATTGTCATATAATAAATATGTCCTCCACATGACGAATCATAATTTTGCTTTCTCAAGAGCTTCTTTCTCGAAGCATATCATAATTAAATTCGCGACTACTGGTGATCGAGAGGAACCTATTGGAGGACCATCTATTTGTTTATACATTTACCCGTTAACCGAAAAATAAATATTTTTAAAGCAATGCTCACAGATTTACATTATGTGCTTGTTCATCCTCGTTCACAGCAATACTGTCCAATGCTTCATCGATGGGAATATTGGGACAACGACTTAACATCTAGGCTTGCTATGATATCGTCTTTTTTAAGAGCGATGTCTCCTATAATTCGAGTGAGATGCTCCGAGTTTTTACAAATGAATCAGGTTTTTCGACAGCTGGTAGCATAATTTTAGATAAGATATGTTTCCATTTTTTTGTAGAGGTGAATTAACAGCACTAACAATAGGTCTGATGTGCGTCCCTGGTTTGTATATTTTTGGTAAACCATACAGTTTAGGATATCGGATCGACTTTTCCCGTGCTATCATTTTTTGTTATCTTTCGGGGTTTATTGGTGAACATTTTATTTTATTGTTTGTTGTTTTTTCTGGGTATGTAGTCGGGTCCCTTGGAACAGGCTTATAACAATTGATTAAAAAATAATAACAATAAGACCAAATCTTCACATAAATGTATTTATTTAGGCTCGACCGTTTCGGTTAAACAACCATTTTTAAGAGCATGTAAATATATCACGTTAACACAGGATAAACGTTACATCGACACATAGAAGACCAACGTTTAAAACACCTACATACATTAAAAACTAATTATAATCTACTGAAAGATGAACTGTAAATGTGTCCTGGCTGTGAAAGTCAACAACTTTTATGTGAAGATTTGGTCTTATTGTTATTATTTTTTAATCATTATGTTCCGACTTCACCCTGGAAATGAACTCAACAAATTATGACAATTGTCTTGTAGAATATCCTGCATTTTTTGTATGTAGTTTTGGGCATTCATAACTGCGGTTGCGTTTCCTTTACCTGCTGGAATTGTGATGTCTTTACTTTTTCGAAGGTTTGCTAGGGCTCTTTAATCAGAGGCATTTCCGTTTTGTTGCGGTGATTTCCTTCATCTTAAAATTCTTGCCACTTCAGAAAAGTTAAGGACAACTTCCACTCCAGGTATTATTTCTTCTTAAGGGATTTCCTCAGGAGATATCGCAAAATTAAATCCCTTAATTTACCAACGACTACTGATGAGACTTGTGGCTGACCCGACTTTTTTAACAGATTGTCATATTGTTCGAAAGTTTCTCAGTCTTAATATTCTTATTTGAATCTGTTCGTCTAAAAGCCATAGTTTCTATGCGATTCCACAATAAAGGGTGAATGCTGTTACTTAGTTAAAGGTGTAATTTTAAAAGTTCTTTCTCTGTCTCGGCTAGTTGTTTTCTAATTTGATAGATTTTTTCCCTTAGCAAGGCCTTACTAGCATTCCGAAGTGTGGTGTTATTTTTTCTAGTTTAAGTATGAAAAGAGAACCGTGTGAAAGTAGAAAATCGCTATCACGACACTTAAATGGAAAGGTTAGATCACATCAAAATTTACTTTTCTTACCTCTCCGTTTCTCATACGTCCTGATTGTCTTGACGATCTTCTCCCCATAGAGGATTTGTTGTGATTTTAGATTTGTCGATTGTTGTCTTCCATACTGTTGGTAGTTTTAATGATTCGTTCCTTTACATAGGCTAACATTTAAAATAAAAAAAACCACAAATGCCTGGGTTCATTAACGACACAAAACCCGCGGATTTAAATCCGGACTTCTTAAATTCCGTGTAAATATAATACTCTTTTTCACAATAAATTATTGGCTAATCGGGCTGTGAATAAAGAAGTTGTTTTGTTAATCAAATTATTTCTTTGTAATAAAACACTTGCCAACCTAAGAAGCAAATTGGCTGTTTAAAGTTCTACCGATTTTCTACTCAGTGTACATTTGGACCGTGAGCTTTTAGCTCAGTCCAAGCCACCACTGAATTGCTTGTATCGAGAGTTTTTTGAAGTTTGAACGGATTTTGGGTAATTATGAAGTGTAGCATCCCCTAGTCGATTTGAACGATTTTTGTTCAATCTAAAAACTTATTACTGACCTGGTACTGAACAGTCGATTCTAGAGGCACGCTGATATTTTTGATCATTGTTTGCCAGTAACTTCTTATTATTTATTATGAATTTAATGATGGTTTTATTAATAAATATGGTTTTATTGATAATTTTATTGACAAACTTGTTGCTGTGTGCTTATTGACAAAACAGGTTAATGGGACGAAAAATGTGACTTCGGATTAATAATAATTACCGGATTTTGCCTTAGAAACGAACGCCATTAAGCTAGTATCATATTTGGTGAGGTAGTTTTGTAAGTCAAACTAAGGCTATCTTCCCGCCGCATTTATTTATGGCTCAGTGGACAGTGCTCTTGGCTATATCAAAATAATCAACAATTTTGCCGAGTGACCAGTGCTATTCTAAAAGTGGAATTATTGCAATTTTTACAAAAATTCTTGTATTATTTTAAACGACATCAAAAATTGATAAAGGCAAAATGACTTCAAGTAAATATTGAATTGTTATAACCGTCAAAGGCGAAAAGTAATTCAGGTACCTTATTACGTTAAAACCAACAAGGCTTAATTAGAGCTAATCAAAACGCAGTCCAATTTTCAAAACACAACTATATATAAAATTAAAAGTTTTATTTGAAAAAAAAAACATCGCCCGCCGATTATGGAAGAAAGGGTCTTTCCAATGCTAATACAAAACCCTACCACTGAGTTAACCAACCTTATACCAAAAACATATAGAACATTGTTTATATTCTAAGTCATGGCTTTAACATGAAATTAGTTGGTTATCAGTTTACAATGAAGCAAAAAGAATGCAGAAAAAACAGGGGAAAGCCGCAAAACTCATCGGACTATTTTTTGTAGCAATGCTGACTAGTGTTTCTAGAATTCAAATAGCCAAAATAAAAAAATATACATGAAATGATTAGATTTGTGTTAAAGCTGTCAGAGATTCAACAAACGCAAGGAGAAGATAAAGAATTTCAGCAACGGAAAAAAAAGATCCTCGCACTCAGTGGTTTGCTAGATAATTGCGAGACGTTTATCGTAAAAATAGACGACTAAAAAAACGGGACCTTTTTTGTAAGGTTTTACATATTTTATTTTAGTTTAAGTGAAAATTTACAGGAGATTTAGGCATTTTCAGATTTAATACATTATAATTATCAGTAAACTTCCTAAATTTTCTTAGTTTCTGATAATTATCAGACGTCTGGCAAAGCTGATGTTGACAAAATCATCAAAAGGTCAAGTGTCAACGTATATTATTTATTTAGAAATCCAACAGTTTATGTACACAAATGAAAGATTGTTTGGTCTACGTATTTGATAATAACATTTATCAATAATGAAGAAAAACTGAACGTTATAAATATTATATATTTAAAATCAATGCCGTAAAGTGACTTCATATTATCTGTAGGCTGTATGACCAGATTAATATATTTTTATGGAACATCATTAATTAAGTATTATTTAATTTTCCGTTTTAAAATGAAGCAAAGTATAATTTTTATATTTATTGTGTCATGAAAATTGGTCGAAGATCCACGGACTTATATTTCTACCTGATGGGCCCATTGAAAACTATTTGCTTGCAAATTATGCTGATGATACAAAATGCTTCTTCTTAACGACTTACACCACCAAACTGTTCGAAAAAAAAGCACAAACTTGTCAATTCCTCCTTTTTCTTCGAGCAGATTAGGCGCCTGTTCTTTTAAGTTTATTTTTCAAAGACATCCGTAAAGAATAGTTTGTAATCGCAACGAGAAGATCTCCAAAATGTTCAAAATCATCTCAGATTTTTTTATTTTTGCACGTCTGCTGCGTTTTCTTCGTGTTTAATACAAAGATATTCTGGTAAGGCATATGCAGGGAGATATAATTGTGCGCGGAGGCCAATGGACGTGGGAAAACTTGTATGCCAGAACAGCTGGGCCGAGGAACTTTGGCACGGGAAACGATTTTAACAATAATATTAAAATATTATTATCTTTATGATTACATCTTATATACATTATGTTTTATTTTATGTGTTTTATATTCTTAGAATACAATCTAGATGTTCAAATATTATTTAACAGATCATTGGAAAAGTTTCATTACTATTTGTGATGTGATTGCATGCCTTTAATGATGATTTATAGCTTTATTGTAGTTTTATCGACGAACATAGGCTAACCTAACGCTAACGTGACAGATGAACCTAAAAAAAAAGGTTTTGTTAAAAAAAACTTGTTTTAATAAAAATATTTTTAATAACTAAACAAAGCATTGCAAGTGACTTCACTGTCTATATTCAATACACAGGGATCACTAATAGGTTTCAGTTCATATCAGTGACAGGGATATGTACTTTTGAATTGTTTTACGGCCACTACAATATAAAATACCTTAGGTTGTTACTATCAAGGGGTCTTCTTATAGTCGCATTTAAAACCTGTGTTTCAGAATAGAAACCTATTTTGTAATTTAAATATAATATATACACTCTCCCCTTATATTAATTAAAATTAAAATTTCTGATATGTTCTTATCAGGAATATATTACGTAGGTAACATAGATCGAAAGCTTTCACGGTTAATTAAGAAATCATGGTTTTTAGACCGTGTCAAAATGGAATAATTTTCCGACGTTTCGCCTTCGATTGCACGAGGCATCTTCAGGGATCTTTACTTCACAAGATCGGAACACTGAATGAGCCCGGAGAGACCCAGGTGTCCACCGAACCGTGACTCGGTGTAACGATCGTTTTCCACGTATGATCTAGACTAAAGGCCATATCGTATTAAAATTGTTAGGATGCTTATACATTTCAATAACTTCTCTAATATTCCGTTTATAGAATCCCGAAACCGATGCAAGAACTTTGGTTTCTTTAATATGTATGCTATGTCCAGTGGAATATTGGTATTCAGATACAGCAGATTGTACAATTTGTTTCTTTCTGTTACATCATTCATGTTCCTTAAGCCTAGTCGATATGGATCATCCAGTTTCTCCAATATAGACATCACCACAGGAATAAGAAATTGCATATTCTCCTTCCGTTTGGAAGAGAATAATGTCCTGTCGCAAACATTGTCCAATTTTCTTGTGTGTGTTGAAGATTGTACGTATGTTGTACCGGCAAAGTAACCTTGTGTGACTATATTTCAGGCTAAAAATGACGTCCTAGTATTAACCTGCGAGTATAGTATAATAATAGTTTCAACTATAAAACAGAGTAAGCGCAAGTTAGGAAAGGGACACAGGTCGCGAGATTGGCTAGATTTAGCTACCGACCAAGTGGCGTGGTTTAGCGGTTAGTTGAACTCGAATTTGTTAGGATGTGGATAATCCAATAAAAGTTCCCTTTCAATCTGGCCATCTTCGGACTTTTGAACAAGTGCACATATTTTTTTCCAGTCATCATCTTGCAAATCTTCGAACCTTTGGCGAGTTAACTGTTATATATTGGCCTTGAACTTGAAAGTGTTATTGTGAGCAGCTACCCAGTTTTTAACTAGTGCCCGTATTTTTTCAGTTGGGTGGTGTCAACTCTGTGCCTATGTGCTTCTAATAGCCAATCTAGCTGTATACTGGTGGAAGACGCAATTTGTTATTTTGGATGATATTCTACAATTCCGCCTTCGTTAGGTTTTCATTAAATGCTATTACCTTTTCCGCTAACCAGTTTAACATATAACATTGTAAATTACTAACACATAATTTGGCTGGAAATTTGGTAGTAATTGGGTTTCAACCCATATAATAAAATTGGCATGATTCATGTAATTATGGTAGTCTCCCGACTTTACTCCTAAAATCATAATAGATATAAAGCACATATCTTTTCGTGCCGAATTGTTTTTTTAATAATAAATTGATAAAGGAAAGGAAATTTATCACATAAGCAGATTTAATAAACATATCGGCTTTCATTAAAACAAAAGTGCTTACCTGATTTACAAATTAGCAAAGCATTATTATTACTATTATTAATCTGGCCATTGGAAACTGGTTTCATAAGCTCTTTGCTACTGGCATCTGACCATCGCCGCTGGGTATGACTACTATGGATTTTCGTCAGTGTATATTATATGTCTTTTCTCAGTTTGGTACTGAATAATTTCACTAAGGAATTTGATTAATTTCATAAGGATGTCGTATTTCTCCATTAAAATTATCCTGTTATCTTGAGTTTAGCACCTTAGAAAATATATTGTCATTTTACTAATATCATAATAATTACAGCACATTTTCTAAGGTTACGCTGGTGTAGGTGCGCGCTCCCTACTAAATCCCAAATTGAATCTGTTTTAAAGTAAGCAATAATTACTTACGAATAAAACTCGATTAGCTTTCTAAAATTACCTATTTATTAGAAAATAAAGAATTTGGAACAAGTGTGCGTTTAAATGTAACTTCTTGGAGATAATTTTCGAAAATAAATGGCTTCTCAAGCTAGTTATTCTTCTAACTGCAATATTGATGGATGTGGCCTTAACATAATCTTTTCGAATTCCTCAAGATCCAGCAAGGTATGTTTAAAGAACTTTTAAAAAGATATTATTAATTTTTATTACTGAAATTTGGCCAAGAACTTAATTCCGGTAAAATGGGCATAATAACGATTTTTCTCAAATTCTGTATGTTAATAACATACCTTTACTAGTTTTACTCTAAAAATTTACATTCAGCCTTCAAAACTATAAATGACTCCTGCCTAGTCTAGCATGAACCGATTGTGTTCAATTTGAGTTCTTTTAAATATCAATATTTTTTTGTTTATTTACCTATGTCCAAAATTAGGGGTATTTACCTTGCTTGTGATATTGAAAATAACCATTTGAATCGAATTTCACCACTTATTGTCACGAAAATCCGTTTTTACTTCCCTCATAAAAGGGAAGCATTGTAATCGTGAAAAAATCACCGTCCTAGACAGATCTTTACGTTTCAGGGTCCCTAGATGACGAAAAACATGTTTTCTTGATTCCCTCGGTCTGTCTGTCTATCTGCCGGTCTGTCTGTTCGCGGCATAGCTAAAAAACTACTTACATATGGGGATGATCTGGTAACATTTTGGTAAAAATCCATTACGGCAAAACAAAATGGCGGCCTCCCGAAATGTTAAAAAAATTATTATAAAGAAAGTGCTTATCCAATTTATCTTAAATTTTGCACAAAAATCACACTACTTAATGACCTGATTTCAAATTGTGTGCCACAACTAATTGTAGTATAGAGATGAAATAGTAAAAGTGTGGAACAAATTCAAGATGGCGGAACAAAATGGCAGACAAATAAAACGTTTGTAATCTGAAAAAATCAACCTCTCAGGTTTAAAATATCTTCGCGTTTTGGTGTCCCTAGATGCCAAAAATATGTTTTGGCAAGTCTGTTGGTCCGTCTGTCATTTTGTCTGTCTGTCAGTTCGCAGCATAGCTTAAAAACTACTTATCAGATTGACTTCAAATTTTAGTCAAAAATTAAAGCTCATGTGAGTATGGCCTGGTAATATTTTGGTTAAAATCCAGTATGCCGGAACAAAATGGCGGCCTAGTGAAACGTTAAAGAAATTATTACTAAAAAAACTAATTATCCAATTTATCTCAACTTTTGTTAAAAAATCAAGTTTTATGTAGGAATCAACTAGTAAAATTTTGTTACGATTCCAAGATGGCGGAACAAAATGGCGGTTTAATAAATATTATATAGCCTGAAAAAACTACTTAATGAACTGATTTCAAATTGTGTGCCATAACTAATTGCAATATTGAGATAGTAACTAGTAAAGCTGTGGTATTTATTAAAGATGGCGGCCAAATAAAATTTTTGTAATCTGAAAAAATCAACCTTTCATGTTTTACATATCTTCGCGTTTCAGCATCCCTAGATGCCAAAAATATGTTTCCGTAGGTCCTTCTGTCGGTTTGTCTGTCAGTTCGCGGCATAGCTTAAAAACTACTCATTAGATTGACTTCAAATTTTAGTCAAAAATTAAGGCTCATATTGGGATGTTAAAACAGTTATTACTTAAAAAAACTAATTATCCAATTTGCACAAAAATTAAGTTTTATGTAGGAATCAACTGGTAGAATTTTGATCCGATTACAAGATGGCGGCTTAATAAAGTATTTAGAAATTCAGCCCGAAAAAACTACTTAACGAACTGATATCAAATTTTGTGCCGTAACTGGTTGTAATATAGAGATGAACTAGTAAAACTGTGGTACTACGTCAAAATGGGGGCCAAATAAAATTTTTGTAATCTGAAAAAATCATCCTACCAGGTTTAACATATCTTTTATCAGTTTTAGTATCCTAGATGCCAAAAACTATTTTCCGTCGGTCCACCTGTCGGTTTGTCTGTCTGTCTGCTAGTTAGTGTCATAGCTTATAAACTACCCATGAGATTGACTTCAAATTTTGAACAAAAACTAAAGCTTTTGTGGGGATGACCTGGTAATATTTTTATAAAAATCCAATATGCCGGAACAAGATGGCGGCCTAGTGAAACGTTAAAAAATTATTACTAGAAAAACTAATTATCCAATTTACTCCAAATTTTGCAAAAAAATCAAGTATCACATTAGAATTAACATTTCGGTATGAATATAAGATAGCAAAACAAAATGGCTTAAAAAATCAGTCTGAAAAACTTCTCATTAGGTTAGTTTCAAATTTTGTGTAAGGATTAAGTGTGATATAGAGAAAAACTGCTAAAGTTGTGGTACCAATTCAAGATGGAGGAACAAAATAGCGACCAAAACAATAAAAAAATCATATTTAATTGCCTTTAATTTTTTGTAGAAAAATTAAATGTGATATAGAGGATAAACTGGAACGCAAAAGGAAAGTATTCTAATCGTGATTACTAATATCATAATAATTACAGCACATTTTCTAAGGTTACGCTGCTGTAGGTGCGCGCTCCCTACTAAATCCCAAATTGAATCTGTTTTAAAGTAAGCAATAATTACTTACGAATAAAACTCGATTAGCTTTCTAAAATTACCTATTTATTAGAAAATAAAGAATTTGGAACAAGAGTGCGTTTAAATGTAACTTTTTGGAGATAATTTTCGAAATGGCTTCTCAAGCTAGTTATTCTTCTAACTGCAATATTGATGGATGGTGTGGCCTCAAGATCCAGCAAGGTATGTTTAAAGAACTTTTAAAAAGATATTATTAATTTTTATTACTGAAATTTGGTCAAGAACTTAATTCCGGTAAAATGGGTACAATAACGATTTTTCTCAAATTTTGTATGCTAATAACATACCTTTACTAGTTTTGCTCTAAAAATTTACATTCAGCCTTCAAAACTATAAATGACTCCTGCCTAGCCTAGCATGAACCGATTGTGTTCAATTTGAGTTCTTTTAATTTTTTTTTGTTTATTTACCTAAGATCAAAATTAGGGGTAGGGTAACGGGTACAGTCATTGGCCACTTAAGCAATATTTGTCTGATTAATAGTTCAAAATAAATGTATATTTTTAAAAAATCAAACTTTGCATATTTTATAACACGTATCAGTTATTGAGTTATAAGAAAGAATTAAAAACAAATGGAAAAACATTATTTAAAAAAATTTATTAAGAGAATACTAAAAACTTAACCAAATACCCAGTCATTGGCCATTGTTTTTAGTGATTGGCCACTAGGTACATAGATATTGGCCACCAGGAACTTCACGTATAAAAGGTAGGTACTTGTGGTAGAATAGTTTTGCGTTTAACTAGGAACTACACTTAATCACAGTCTACTAGTACTTAAAATTATTAATAATCATTATAAATAATTAAAAAATAACAAATTATTTTCTTAAACTTAAAAATCGCAATAGGACATATCACTAAAAGTAGGTATGTCTATGGCAAGTTTAATAGAGCAAATTAATTGCGTTTAACCAGTCTTATAGTTACTTACAGTCTACTAGTACTAAAAAAAGATAATAAAAAATTTGAAATAATTAAAAATATTTCTAAACTTAAAAAACACAACAAAACATCATCACTAAAAGTATACCTATATAGTGTAAGTTAGGTATGGTTACACCAAAATTTACTCTACTATAATAGTAGAGTAAATTTTCGTTTAACCAGTACTATATTTACTTACTACTGGTACTAGTATAAATATTAATTTAAAAAAATAAAAAAACAACAAAATACAGTAGACCCTTGATAAGTAGCGGGTGCTGGGGTCATGTTAGCGGCATTGAGCGATTATTGATCTACTAAAATACTTAAAGACTAGCAGGTTTGTTGTCACGACATTTTGTACATACAAATTTTTCAGAACTCGGGCGATTAGAACATTTCTTAAGACACATTAAATGGAAAACCCGAGTGCAACTGTAACACCGTATACCGTCCTTTTTTACGGATATATTGAGCAAACAGGAGTAACATAAACCTGTAAAAACCTTTGCATTAATAAACGAGTTAGAAATATTTGGGAATTTAATGCATACATCGGAAATGACCTTTATTTTTTTAGGATTTTCCTCTGTAAATAATTTTCTTTTCGTGGAATCAGGCAAATAAGAATATTTTACAGGTGAAGAGTCAACGTTATAAGGCACTATTGGTTTTTGTGAAGAACTTACGGTGGATATGTTTTCTAATAAATAATTTTCTTTAGAAGAACTAGAACCTATGGGATAAATTACCTTTAGCCTTTTATTTTTTTTAGCTGAAGAGTTACTATCCGGCAAATGTATCCTTACGTTGTTTTTTGTAAGAGTTTCTGTAATAGGGTTTAGCAAATTTGTTGAACAAGAAGCAATTTGATGGTCTTCGATGTCAGAGGTATTATTTATTTTATTTTCTTCCATTAATGCTTTAATCTCTTTATCTTTTTTTACTATTTTTGAATATTTTTTTATAGTTTTCCTCGTAGTTTCCTTTTTAATCACCTTTTCTTTAGACTCTTTTTTAAAATTTTGTTTCTTTATGCGTTCTTCCTTCCGCCTTATCTTTTCTTTTAGAACATACTCTTTTCTTTCTATTTTTGCTTGTTCGGCATTTTTTCGAGCCGTTGATGTTAAAACAAATGGAAGTTTCTCACTTTGTCTTTTGCCCTTCCTCGCTGGCGTGTTTGGCCACAAAAAATAATTGCTTAGGGACCTATTTGCTTCATTTGATTCGAACGAACATGTTGGTTTTTCATTTGCTATAGCGTCCAAGTTAAACTCGTATAATATATGGTTTTCATTACTTGTGGATGGAATTTCATCAATTACGTCAGTCGAAACTATTTCTTCATTGAGTTCTTCTTCTAAAACTATAGGGATGTCCTCAAGTTCAATATTCGAATATTTATTTACTTCAGATATATTAGGGTTTATTATTTCTTGATTATTTTCCGTTTTTGCTTCGGTTTTTACTTTTTCTTTAAAAATTTTGTATAGGTTAAAAAGTATTTGAAGTTCTTCGCTGAAATTTTCCTCTGAGTTAAAATTCTGTAATAAATTAATTTTTTCTAAACCAACAACTGAAGAAAATTCTGTAAATGTGATTGACGCCAACTCCAATTGATCTAGATTATTATTGCTTTTAAGATTTTTTGATTTTCCTGTACATTTAGAAAAGTCTATTGCATCGGCATTCCAAGGAAAAAGACCACAAGCCCTAAACCCATTTTGAATAACTTCGCCTTTCAACTCAGCTACAGCCGTGGAAAGTATTGGAGCAAAATTTTCTTTCGTTACTACGCTCTTCGGATAATCCCTTCGAAACCGTTGAACTGCTCTACTCCAGTAAACTTTCAGTGGCTTAAATGCTGATACATCAGCGGGTTGCAGAATTCTGGTGGAGTTTGGGTATAAGGAAATTAGAATAATCCCTAATTTGGAACACAATTGGCTCGTTTGATATGTTAGATGGGTTACGTGACCATCAACAAACAAAATGATGGGAAACTTTGTGCCTTTTTCCACTAAAAATTTATAAAGGACATTTCCGATGTATTCATAAAAATTTTCATTTTTCATCCACCCATTATCACTACACCCTACACCCCATTCTCCAGGAACAGAGCTATATATCTGTGCAGGTATTCTTTTGTAGGGGTAAATGATCATGGGTGGAGTTACTTCACCCGCCGCCGAAAAAGTAAACATGACGGTTAAACTGTATTTTGAATTATGCTCTATTTGATAGACATTCCTTGAGCCCCTAGCAGCTAAAACACGCTTATTTTGTGGGCACAGCAAAAAACAAGTTTCATCTCCATTGAAAACTCGGGATGGGTCTTGCAAAATACTGTCGTAGTTTTTATTAATCAGGTAGGTTTCTATCTCTGTAAACCATTTTCTGATGTCGCTTTCCGAAACATTGGAACTAGCTGCTGTAATAGCTTCTGGTGTTCTTAATGCTATATCGGGATGCCTTTTAAGGTACGCTCTAAACCAACCTCTGCCAGGTTTGTTTTCCAAAAAGGGTACATTTGGTCGTGGATTTTCATCCAAAAACTGCTTAACGCTAAACCTAACGTCTTCTGCATGAAGTGGAAAACCTTTTGCTTGGCTTGTTTTAATCCAGTCTTTAATTAAATTTTCCTCTTCTTGGGAAAGTACTGGAGATGGACCAGGCGTTGTTTTCTTTCTAAATTTTTCACTTGATCGAAATTGCAGTGTTGATCGCGGAACACGAAATTGTATTGCTGCTTTCCTTACGCTTAATCCATCTGCAAGAGCTTGCAAAGCTTTGGTAATGTCTTTCTCATCGTATTTTTTTTCGTAAGTCTCGGAGTTTGCAACTTTTGGCATGGCTGAAGGCTGAAACAATTTTTTTGTTAAATTTTTAATATAAGCTAGATATTTATAGGTATATTTATAGTTATTTATGTTATAGTTACGGCTAATAGTTTAAAATATTTTTTTTTCTAAAAAATTAATACAGAATGTTAGGAGTTACCTATATTCCGTAAGCTGTTACATAAAGAAATATTATTAAATAATGTAAACGGTTATTTATACAACGATTATAGACATAAATTTATTAAATTCATTTATAAAAAAATTAAAATATAAATTTATTTTAAATATTTTTATTGGTGGTGTGGTAGAGGTATAGTTATTGGCCACCTTAAAGCTACATTGATTGGCCATGGCCAATAATTGTTCAATAGACATTTTGAGCCAACCTGCTTAAAACAAAATGAAAAATAGGTAATTAACTTAATAAAAATAACGATTTCCTATTTTTTTATTTTTTTAAAGCAAGATGCAGTCATTGGCCAGGTGGCCAATTACTGTCGCCAGGCCAATTTATGTGGTACAGCCATTGGCCGGTTAAATATTAAGGGTAAATTTCATAACCACACAATAAAACATTTAAAAAATAAAGTAATAAAACACATTCTAAAAGTATAAACACGATACAACAAGTTAATAATAAAGTATACCCAATAAATACATACCTTTGCAAGAACCCAACACACCATGCATTCACTAAAAATAGCACCGAATTTGCAAGAACAAAACACCTTGATATTAAACCGCCAAATTCACATGCTACTGCTAATATGACACATCAAAAAATATGGATTAGTTTCCGCAATGTTGCCGTTATTTAACAAAATTGGAATTACTCCAGATTTTTTTTCCAGTTTCTTATAAAAGCTAATTTTATTTTAAGTGGCCAATCACTATGCCCTGGCCTACAACTGTACCCGTTACCCTATTTACCTTGCTTCTGATGTTTAAAGTAAGCATGTAAATCGTATTGCATCACTTATTGTCACGAAAATCAGTTTTTACTTCCCTCATAAAAGGGAAGCATTGTAATCGTGAAAAAATCACCGTCCTAGACAGATCTTTACGTTTCAGGGTCCCTAGATGACGAAAAACATGTTTTCTTGATTCCGTCGGTCTGTCTGTCTGTCTGCCGATCTGTCTGTTCGCGGCATAGCTAAAAAACTACTTACATATGGGGATGATCTGATAACACTTTGGTAAAAATCCATTACGGCAAAACAAAATGGCGGCCTCCCGAAATGTTAAAAAAATTATTATAAAGAAAGTGCTTATCCAATTTATCTCAAAATTTGCGCAAAAATCACACTACTTAATGACCTGATTTCAAATTGTGTGCCACAACTAATTGTAGTATAGAGATGAAATAGTAAAAGTGTGGTACTAATTCAAGATGGCGGAACAAAATGGCAGACAAATAAAATGTTTGTAATCTGAAAAAATCAACCTCTCAGGTTTAACATATCTTTTATCAGTTTTAGTGTCCTAGATGCCAAAAACTATTTTCGGTCGGTCCACCTGTCGGTTTGTCTGTCTGTCTGCTAGTTAGTGTCATAGCTTATAAACTACGCATGGGATTGACTTCAAATTTTGAACAAAAACTAAAGCTCTTGTGGGGATGACCTGGTAATATTTTGATAAAAATCCAATATGCCGGAACAAGATGGCGGCCTAGTGAAACGTTAAACAATTATTACTAGAAAAACTAATTATCCAATTTACTCCAAATTTTGCAAAAAAATCAAGTATCACATTAGAATTAACATTTCGGTATGAATATAAGATAACAAAAGAAAATGGCAACCTAATAAAATATTTAAAAAATCAGTCTGAAAAACTACTTATTAGGTTAATTTCAAATTTTGTGCAAGCATTAAGTGTGATATAGAAATAAGCTGGTAAAGTTCTGTTACGAATTCAAGATAGAGGAATGAAATGGCGACCAAATAACATGATAAAAAATTAACGTATTTATTTATTTATTTATTTATTAGGCACCTTAACATAATGATTGACATTACAATTTACAAAGGTGCACCAAAAATTTAACAGTTATATGGCCGTAGGTATATACAAAAAAAAAAGGAAATAATGAAAAACTTATTCTAATACTATGATTAAGTGTACGACGAAAAAAAAATTTATACAAACAAAAAAAAAATTATAAAAATAAAAATTAGTGCTGGTTTCTATACAATAAGAAAAACACTTGAGGCAAGACGCTTTACTTGCGCCAATGAGGACTGATATAAATCTATGTGAGAGAAATAACAATTATAATTTTTTTGCAATAAATTTATAGGAGAGTTACTGGCCGAATTTGTGTGATAGGTAGGATAATAAAAGAGAGCCAATGATCGGGTGTTAGCGTTATGACAGTTCAAACAAAGAGCACTTGTAATATGAGTACAATCTACCAAATTATTAACCATTTTAAACAAGAAGACCGCTCCACTAACCAACCTTCTCGAACTTAACTTTAACAATTTATATTTTTTTAAACTTTGTTCATAACCACTGTTTAGCATTTCCGCATTAAATCTATAGTTCATATGAAATATAAACTTTTTTTGAATTTTTTCAATCCTTTCAATGTATTTATGATATTGGGGATTCCATACAATATTTGCAAACTCTAGATGAGGTCTCACAAACGCATTATAGAGTAACAATAGCGAAGAAGGATTTTTAAAGGGTTTTGTTATTCTTAGAATAAAACCCAAGTTCTTATAGGCTTTTCCAACTGCCTTTTCTGTATGTATATCAAATAATAGTTTAGAGGCCATTATTACACCAAGATCCTTAATAAAATTCACCTGCTGAACTGAAACACCATCTATGCAATATCTATACAAAATATTATTCTTTAGCCTAGAAAACTTAATAAAAAAACATTTACTTGTATTTAGGACAAGTCTATTACGTTCACAATATTTAAAGAGGTTGTCAATATCAGATTGAAATTTTACACAGTCTTCCATCGAACTAACCGCTTTATAAAGTTTTAAGTCATCCGCGTATAGTGAATGATTAACAAAGCTAAAACAGGTATGAATATCCGATATAAATAAAGAAAATAAAAGTGGGCCTAAATGAGATCCTTGCGGAATGCCCGATGTTACCGTAACGCAGTCCGATGAAACACTGTTCAACTTAACACATTGGCTTCTATCAGATAAGTATGAGCACAATAAATTAAGACGTCTACCATGCAAACCGACATTCTGCAATTTTACTAATAAAGTTGGATGATGAACCCTATCAAATGCTTTGCTTTTGAAAAGTCGGTGTACACGGCATCCACCTGCCTTCTATCGTCCATGCACTCGGCTATATACTGCACAAAAGGCACCAGGTTAGTCACTACAGATCGCCCATGATAGAAACCATGCTGGTCATCACCAATGCTTTGTTTAACTTTAAAAAATAATTCTTTTGTAATAATAGATTCGAACATTTTTCCTGGTACTGATAAAATAGAGATAGGACGATAATTGCATACGTCAGTTCTGTCACCACTTTTATAAACAGGTGTGATCTGTGCAGTTTTCCATAAAGAAGGAAATGTTCCCTCGCTTAGAGCTTTGTTGTATATAATGAAAAGAGGTAGCGACATTGAGACACTGCACGATCTAAAAAAATAGGGTGGTATGCTGTCAGGGCCGGCACCCTTGTTAATGTTTAAGTTCTTTAGTTCATTTTCAACTTGCTCTATGGTAACATTCCTAATATCAACAATATTGCAGTTCAAGCTACCTGCATGTACCAACGAAGGCGAGGCGGAAGACACAGACACACGAAAAAATCATTGAATGCACTGCAGATATCTTCATTGTTGCTATATGTATTACCGTTGTGGGTAACAAAGGTTGGAATAGACTTAGTCTTTTTTTTTATTAGCTGTAAATGACCAAAATTGTTTTATGTTATCTTTTATGTTAGACTCGGTATTTTCGACATATTTATTGTAATCAGATTTGATTGCTATCCTTACCGTTTTTCGCAGATTAGAAAAAACAAGATAATTAGATTGATTGTTAAACATTTTCCAAGTTTTATGGGCTTTGTACTTTTTTTTTAATTAAATTTACTGTTGCTCTTGAATACCAAGTGGGATAGTGGTTGTTGATTCGCTTTTTTGGAACAAATTTCTGAATAATGTTATTAACGTTTAAATAAAATGCCTGAACACAGTCATCAGTTGAACGTTGACTAAATATGATCTCCCAGTTAATATCGAGAATCTTATTATTTATGACACTATAATCCGCGTTTCCAAATTTAAGCGTAGAATATCCTGTTTTAGATTTTAAATTTATATCATTATTTAGATTAAGAGATATGTTCAAAGTTTTGTGGTGCAAATCCTCAGCAACTAATGGCAATTCGTCACACACATTCGTCAACACGTTTTTTATACTACTAAAAACTAAATCTAATATTTTATTGTTGGCGTTTAATATTCCACAATATTGCTTAAAACCCAAGAGATGAAAATTATCTACAATGCACTCACCACTGGAGCCAGTAACCTCTCCCGCAACATAGTATTTATCAACCATCACCAAGAACAATAAAATCATCATTACATGCCGCCAAAGATAGTTCTACATTGTTAATTTTGATTAGATGTGCGCTTACATTCTGGACACTCGCGTTAGGTGGTATGTAAACACAGCATATATGCACTTTTCTTGATCCCGATAACCTCACAGTAACCCACAAATCTTCACAAATGCCCTCACATGACCATGCATCGTTAACGTGTGAATTATATTTTTTATTAACGGCAATCAGAACACCTCCTCCGTCCCTTTTATTGCTAAAATTTCGGTTACGATCGCGACGATATACATCAAAGACATCAGTATTAAAAAGTTCACCATTTCTTACGCTATCATTAAGCCAGGTTTCAGATATACATATTACGTCGGCATAAGAGCTACTAGTGCTGACAAAAAAATCATGTGTTTTAGATCTTAATCCCCGCGTATTTTGATACTTTATAAAAAAGTCCATGAACAATAAACTAAAAATAAATTCATATATCTTCCTGACAGAGGTAGAGTTTATTCCCTGCTAAACCTTTTCATCGCCTCTTCATTAAAAATATGACGAGTAGTTTCGCCGACCTTCAAATATATTTTACAGTTGTGGGTCCAACAGGTAGCATTTGTTTTGGATTTTACGAAGTCTCTAACTTGTTTAAATAAGAGTTTGTTCCGAGGAGTCAGATGGTCATTGATATACAATGAGTCATTGGAATCGGACAATCCAGTATCTTTTAATTTTAAACCTTTTTTCTTTCGAATTGCGCCAATTACGTTGTCCTTTGAAGTCCTATTCTTCATGGCTACTATTACGGATCTTGGATGCTTATTTTCAGAATTGATGAGAGCTACCCGATGGCACGATTCAAATGTATCCAGTGGTTGGTTAAGGTATTGAAAAATACGATTGACAACCATGCGTAGGTTATCTCCAAATTTTTCGGGAATACCGTTTATTTCAATATTATTAATTCTTGCATTTTGTTGGAAACTATCAATATCGGATTGCATAGCGATTATATTATCGGATAACGTGGATACAGTGTTTTCCAGCTTGGCAATATTTTTCACTTTTTTCTCCATCTCTTCAATTTTTTTAGCAAAATCATCAATTTTAGCCCCGTAGAACTCCACAGATGTTTTCAAAGAATCTTGTCCATTTTTTATAACACCGACGTCTTTTTGAAGAGAATCTATTTTATTGTCAAGGACTGCAAGTAGTTTCGTTACATCATTATTACTCAACTCGACTGACTTGCAATATCGGTGGATTAGGACACGTCACATGGAATAGACTCTTGCAAAAGAAGCACTCCAGCGACGACCGGCCAACAATACGAGCTCGACAAATCCCACAATTGCCTGACATAGCAGCGATAAAAAAACCCGCAAAAAATTGTATTTATCACTGCACAAATTGGAATATATATTTTGCAGGCATTACATTAAATGCTTTTTAGACCCTTTTAGTAATACTTATGCACTCAAATTTTTAATAGGGCACTATATGACATTTAATATTTAGTCTTAGAAAAAAAAATGAAAAAAAAGAGCAATTTTTAACCACTAAAATAACAGAAGAACTGAGAGCACGATAACATGTGTGTATACACGGCAACACGAAACTTTTTTTCTCTTCTTATTCAATTGACTGTAAATTTTGGAGGAAAATTAAATGTAAGGATAAACTGATGCGAATTCTATATGACGTAACAAAATCGCGTTGGGTGAATGTAAAAATTACTTATTGAATTCTTCAAATTATATGGTAAAATATTGGTTAAAGTGGTAAAATATTGTAGGGATCCAATATATTGGAACAAATTGACGCCCAATAAAAATGTTTGAAATGACAGTATATATGTGTTCCTAAATAACTATGTACTGAACTAAATTGGTTCACACCTCACTGTTCCTAATAAAATGGAATATTCATAATGAGGGAGGTTCCGGGTAAAAGAAATTTAGAAATTTTTGTTGTACCATGGAATAGTAATAAGTTTTTTTACTGTCCTGCATCAACCATTATTTATTCACAAAAAGAAGTTTTAAGAAGGCTTTATAAAACAGTTTATTTTTATTTTAAAGCACTTATGACTATTTGATGTTGATAATAAAACCAAAATGTTTTAATATAGCTGTCAGGACCAAACTGTTTAATAGAGGCAACAATAGGTCTTTCATATAAAACTTATTTAATATAAATATTTAACAGTTTTGTGGTTTGGTTTGTGCATGAGCGTTAAAATCCTTGCATTGGATCAATGGCTCTTGTAGAGTTTTTGACTCATATTAGGACATCTATAAAGTTACCGACTCAAAACTGCGATAGTTATCATGAATCCATTTAAGGCATTTAAAAAATGTTTATTTGGTAGTTATATAAAGATAAAAATAATCTGTACTGTAAGTTGCGTACGTACTAATATATTTATTTCCTAGTATTTAAGGCGCAAGGACCTTTCAGTTCTTATTAGATTATAATTTCTGGAGAATGTAGAGAGTGTGGTGACTGTCTTAAGAAAAGGGGAAGACACTTGCTTTTGGTTTGGCTTATTAAATGCAGACCGGCTTAATCTTGTGGATAATTTCAGGTTTTTTAAAAATATTAATTTTTTTGGAAATAATCTAGTTTCGACGTATATGTGAGCAATCATCCCCTTGGAATTTAAACATTTGATATCGGCGTCAAACGAGACCCAGTTCCCATTACACCACCTATTAGATTTATGACTATTAGTTTTAAGAATTAACCATTTAAGTGTTATGGTATTAGGATATTGCTTTTTTAGGGAACTTGTATTCCCATTCTCTATTTCTAAGAACTTGGTAAAATATTTTTGAGGAACAATCGATTTTGATATCCTGTCGAGAACGTATTGATTGTCGTTCGGATAATTTTTGTAATTTAAATTAGAATAAACTAATTCTTAGAAGTTCTTTGCATTATTTCGCAAATATAATTAATACATTCTTATTTTACATATATTGTTAATACCTATCAAATTTAGTCCATAAGTTAACCTTTTATTAAGTTGAACATCTACTACTCTAAATATTAATATGACCTCCTAAAGTACCTAATACAGTTATTGATCGTTCCCTGTAGATGTATACATTGCGATAAAATAACGCGCGGCCTCGTATACCTCGCATTTTAGCTGTTAGCTGTAGGTGTTCGCTGTGATTTACGACCCATCGCAAAAAAAGCCGGCTTTTGGGAGCACAAAAAGGAGTCAGAGAATTGTTTTTTCTATAAACTGTGCTAATACTAAAGTACAGACGTTTGGTTCGTTACTTCTCTCGCAAGAAGGAAGTATTGTAACTATAAAAAAGTACCCTTCGAATTTCTTTGTCCTTCAGTCTGCCTGCGGCATACCTAAAACACTACTTGCGATTGACTTTAAATTCTACTCAAAAGTTAAGGATCATTTGGGGATGAAATGTTAACATTTTGGTAAAAATGCAATATGACGGAACAAAATGGGCACCCTAATGAAATGCTAAAAAAATTATTACTAAAAAGTTACTTATAGAATCTGCCTAAAATTTTTAACAAAAATTAAATTTATTTCTAGATCAATATAGCTACGCAGTAGATTGAACAAGACACGGCAACTTTCAGGCCCCCCTAAATGGATGCATGCTTTGATTAACGCGCAATGTTGCCAAGTGTATTGAGGAAGCCCGCAGACGAGAGAATAGCGTCCGCAGACTTTTGCCACAGAAAGTTTGCGGACATTCCCGATGTATATATTTTTCAATGGCGGCCTTATTAACCTTTTGTATTAACCCGCTTGTCATATTTACGATCTCTTTAATAAAAAGAAATTATTTAACTTCTTTTTGATTAGCTAATGTAAAAAAGTGAGAGTTACTTTTTGACTTTTCAAAAATGTACAGGGTAAGTCATTATATTTTGACACCTACCTACAGGGTTTATTAACGAAGATAGAGAAAAAATTAATATCGAAACACCCTGCATTTTATAATTTGTATGAATGTTCTTTTTTTCCTGATTTTAAATATATATAGTTTAACTAACTTTGGCTCAACCCGTTCTTCAATTATTTTGGTTTAACTGTAACAAGTTTTGCATTATATTATAATATTATCCTAGACTTATATGGCAAGTAATGTTGCAGTTAAACTAAAATAATTTATAAACGCTTTAGGCCAATGTAATAAATAAAATAAATAATAAAAAAAAACGTTTTTCTTACTCTACACTTTTTGTATTTACACTTTTTCTCTATTTTTGCTAATAAATAACCCTGTAGATGGGTGCCATAATATAATAACTCACCCTGCACATACAAGTATCTCAAAAAGCAAAAAAGGTTCCCCTTTCTCTATAACTTAATAGGTTTAAAACTGTTTTTTTGGATTAAAATTATATTTAGCGTTGTTTCTTTGATTTAGTTATTCAGGTTTTTGTAGGAATAAGTATGTTTTCTATTAAAACGTATGCTATTAATAAAACATTATTTCAAGCTGACCTGTATCAAATTTCAACCCAAAAGTGATTGTTACCGCACGAAATAATATAGTTTCGGCGCGCATTGATGTCTCCAGACCGATTCAAGGCGTCCCATGAGCTATCTATTGCCTAAGCTAAAATGGATCTTTGGTATTATATACAAACGAACTGGTCAAATTTTGGTACGAAACCAAGATAACGAAAATGAAAAATGACGGCTTAATAAAATATTTAAAAAAATCTACTTTTCAGATTCATTTCAAATTTTTAGTCCAGAAATCAAGAGTTTGGGGATGAGCAAAATATTAATGTGCACTAATTTGTTTGCCAATGATACCCCTTCAAGGGGTGTTTAAGAATATGCGGAGTGCCGACACGTAGGCCGTCTAGTTCACAAAAAAATGGTCGAAAAGTAAAATAAAAGCTGTTTTTATCCAATCTCTTCAAAATACTGCAGATAGAAGAAATGTTTTATTAAAAAATGAGAGGAAGATAATTACCTTCAAAAAAGGTTGTGATGATTTTTTCGAAAATGTAGTAGCTCCGGGATATATTAATTTAAAGTCATCATTGATTTTCCTTTCCTCTCTTTTCCAAACAAAAGAAAAATTCTTGAATTTATTAGCAAGCGCGGGGACAGATTTTGGAATAACTCCAGTGATATTCTTTTTTATATGTAATTCAAAATGGATTTCGAAAAAGATATCCGTGGCTGTATAACATAACGTAACCTCATTTTTTCCCAGCTCAATTTTTACAAAAACTATGAGACAAGCAAAAAAAATCATGAACACCTTTTTTTGATAATTATCTGCCCTACATTTTTTAATTAAGCAATTTTATTTTATCTGCGATAATTTCAAAGATATTAGCTTTTATTTTTATTTTTTGACATTTTTTGTGAATCAGACTGCCTACGTGTGAGCACTCTGCACATTCCTAAACCGCCCCTCGAGAGGTTTTGTCAAAATCTATTTTGTTTAATGGAAAAGTTACTACGTATCAAAACATAGGTATTTAAAAAATGTTTCACAAGAAACCAGCAGCAGAATCAGTACAATGTATTAAACAATAACTGCACACAGGTAACAAATTATGTTTGTTACAAATTGGTCCTATTCCAGAAAAGTCCGGAGCTGTCTGTCCTTCATTTTTTCTAATATGCCTAAAAACAAAATATGTTTTATTGAAAAACAATACTTAATAAATTGGAAGTGGGTATACCTCATAAATTAACTCATATTTCAATTCATTAAGATTTAAATATAATATCTGCAAATATCAGAGGTAGACTTAGGATAATATTTTTTTCTACCCTCTAATGCCTATTCTTTTTAATACCTTTTCTTGAAACACCGACAGGAACGTTTGGAACTACTTTTGGCTTTATTCAGTTTTTAACTGAAACAAAACTGTTTCCTGTTTTAAAATAAGGATAGCAAAAAAACCCACATTATAAATGTAAAGTCAGAATCATTGATTGAAGAAATGTTTACTCGATTCGATAATTTTCTTTTTCAATAGCAACTAATAAGCAATAAAAGCATAATACCACTTTTACGTGAATATTTAGACAATAGCCCCAGTTTTGACATATTATTAATTTAATTCAAATAAGGCTCCAATGATCCAGGATAGGTTTTACACTTTACTAATTAATAAAAAAAAATTTCTGATTGTTACCTTTCACTGTAGGTGATATCTTTCCAAGAATCTACAAGTTGTTAATAATGCTTTTAACTTCTTCTACATCTCCAGGACTAAATTTCATTTTTTTCATGAAAACGCTTTTTTTGAAAAGAAGTTGTGTCTATGTTAGAATCAGCTACTCTTCCTTCCTTTCTAATCCTTAGCAAAGTATTTTTGCTGGTACCAGTCGCCGCCAAAGTTCTTTTCATATTTAAAATGAAATGCCTATTTAATATTTCATAAATAATATACTTATTAACGCAAAAAAGGAACGATAATTTTGTACTTCTTAGTACATACTTCTGCTACTTGTTCAATAAACTTGGTAATCCCATTTATAATTTCTGTCACTTGCTATGAAGCACTTTCCCCTTTACACCATTTTTTTTTGGAGCCATTAATTAGGTTTCAGTGAAAAAAATGGAGTTCTTCAGCTATAGAAATTAACACACAAAACACTGAGCTCAACAGCACAGACACGAAACTAAAAGTAGGGTTGCCAACTATAAATTTCTATAATCCCGGACAGATCAGTCAAAATCTGTAAAATAATCCAGCATACAGGGTAAAAATGAAGGACATCTAATCATACAAATATTTAATCAATTTTAGACAAAATAAAGGTGATAAATATTATTTTAATTAAGTAACAAAAAAAGAAAATCACTTATACAACCACATTTCAACTTGCAACTATGTTCCTATAAAGTTGTATAAAGGGACGTTACTTTACCTTACCTTTTACCTCATAGGTATTAGCACTGTATTAGATAAGTGGCAGGTTCTAACTATTAAAAAGAAAATACAAACTAAATAATAAAAACTAAACATATTATTATGGAGAAAAAATTAAACTTTGGTTTAGTATAGTTATTATAATAATTAATTGGTCTGCTTGTTTCATATTTTATTAGTTTTAGACAAAGTAAAGGTAATAAATAGCACTTTCAGTGAGTAAAAATAAAAATTATTTAAATATCACATAACACATAGCTGCATTGCAGCAAAGCTACTATAAAATATAACTACCTTACCTTAGGTATTAGCTCAAAAACGAAATACAAACTAGGTAATAAAACTAAACCAAACATATATTATGAAGCAACAAATAAAATTTTGGTGTGGTAGACGTATTATTATTAATAATGTGTCAGCTTATTTCATATTTTGTTAATTTTAAATAAGATAAATGTAATAAATAATATTTTCAATAAGCAAAAGAAAAGAAAATTTGAAAATCACTAATCATACAACTAAGTTATAATAAAGTATTTACATTTTACCTCATATTTCTTGGAGATTACTGTCAGGTAGATAGGTACTTACTCAAAATAAAATACAAACTAAATAATAAAAATTAAACTAAACATGGTATCTATGAAGAAACAAATAAAACTTTGGTTGTGTTTGTATTAATATTTTAATAATTAATTAATGTGTTTGCTTTCTGCTGATTATTTCTTAAAAGTATTTTTTTTTCTGACTTGGACGCTGGAAGTAATGCTTTGTTATGTAAAGAAAAATTATAAAATTCTTGACAATTTTTTGTGTAGTTTACTTTGATTTGAATCTCCGATTTAATATGATCTACAGTCAAACGGTTCGATCATTAGTTCAAGCCGCATCATATAAAGAAAATACGCGCTCTGCATCAGCATTAGATGCGAAAATTGAGAAAACAATTTATATGATTTCTAAAAAGTTCTTTAACCTAGGATTTGAACTAAATATTAAACTCTATTGGTCAATAGTAGATTTATATGTACAAGTCGACTCACATTCAGAAAACATTGCTTTTGGTATTTCACAGTACTCTTCGTATAAATCATCCATGTCATAACTCGTCGAAGGTAAATGGTTTTTCTAAAGACAAAATGTCAAGTTTTGAAAAATGATTGTTTGTTAAAAATTCAAACTTGCATTGATATAATTAAGAATATCAGTATAAAATTTTAGGCATGTTGATTTTATATCTATTTGTACAGAGCTTGGCCTTGTTTTTAAATTATTAGAGCACACATGACCTAAAAATCCATCAAGAAGTGATTGTTCTAATTAATTTTTTAGTTCCTTTAATATTATAAAACTTCAAAACAAACAATATTTTTCACTTCGTGTCTTTGTACTGTTTCGTAAAATATTTTTAAAATTTTATGAAAGAAACTAAGATAGTATTTGGTCTAAATTCTAAAATTCGTCCTAAAAAAATGTTTTAAGAGCTACTGGTAATTCTTGGCCAAACAAAATAAAATTAAGAGCTGAAAAAACTCATACCAATCTATCAACGGCAGGGTAGAACGATCCATATCAACAAACTCAAAAAATTCTTTCAGCTCTTCTACACGTTTAGAATGACAGGAGAAGTGACTATAAACTTTTAGAACTAAATTTTCTAAGTTAAATTTATATTTCACTAATTCAAATTTTGCCGAGTTGTTGGTCATATGTGCGGGGCATCCTGTAGCTAATATTTTAGCATTTTCATGATGCAGCAAGTGGCATATTGAAAGACGGCGTTAGAAAATCACACTTGCATTATCGGCTGAAAAGCTAGAAACATATTTTAAATTAAGGCCCATTGCTTCTATTTTACGCTTTAAATTTAAAAATATTACACTTGCAGTTTCGTCTGGATTATCAAAAAAGTCAAGAAGTCACAGCTTTATACAAGTATATGGCGTAAAACATCTTACAAGAATGGGGAATAGTTTAATAATTACGTGGTTAGACGCATCAGTTGATATACTAAAATATATATTTCCCTGAAGTATTTTTAAATCCGATTCTATAGACAAGGGTCGTAATACATTAAGTGATATGGAGCTAGTCTTCGTTTGCCCTACAGTTTTTTACCGGAGGCCAGAAGTCATTAAAAATAATAAAATTGTATTTTATGCTGTGTTGTTTCAGGAAAAATCAAAAACTGCCACAATCTAGTACAAAATACGCCCATCTTGGAGATCGGAAGAACGAAGGCAAAGCAGGCATACATTTGACGAAGGCGGTCTTTGACTCGTGGTTGCTGGTAAATGATAGGACAAAGGATGCTTGCAACCAACGCCATTAACAACTTGTTTGCCACGTGCTGTCCCATTCCTAATTTGCGCCCGCTTTGCAACATAACTAGCAGATATCGGTTCTTGAATGTATTATTACAGATACATTAAAAAAAGTCCAGAATCTGTTATTTTTGTCATGTTAAACTAATAATAAAGTAAATTAAGTTTTAAAGAATATACACATTAATTTTCTTTTTAGGTAAATTGTTCTGAAGAATTTTCTCTTCTTCAGTCTAGGCCATATATGGGCAATCCCCGGCCCCTGGGCCGGATCCGGATCTCTACCAGCTCCAATTCAGAGATTCATAAATTTGAAATAAGGCGCAAAAAAGTTAAAGATTTAGCGCACATATTTTATTTGTAACTACTATCAACCAACCTAAAACTGTATTCTTTAAATCATAAAGACTAAAATCGATAAATAAGGTTATTAGGCATACGCAGTGGAACGCCACAGATCAGAAATAGTCGTTAGAAAAAGGCAAACAGATAAACATTCGGGAAGCCGCCGATGACCTTGAAGCGCTCTGAGCGATACGTTATGAATAAGAGTCGGCTCTGAGCTCTCGCATCGCATATTTGAGTAGGATCGAGCCCCTCCATTCAAAATTAATCTAGTTGCTTCTTGCGAGTAATATATAAACGGATCAGCGCGCGTGTCAACTCATTACTTCTTAACAACTGATAAGAAAAAACGCCGAAAATATTCAAGCAAATTCCACTCAGAAGAAAAAAAATCTATCAAGATGGTTTAAAAAAGGGGATAGTGGACACCACAGAATGTCCTCAATTCCAAAACAAATGGACTGATGAATACTTTTTTATCATGCCACATGTGTTTGTTGGGCAATGAAACAACTTCTGTTTTAAAAGACTCAATATCAAGCGGCATTACTTCAGCAAGCATTTCGCTCAATAATTTACTTACGGATTAGGGAAACAGCAACAAATATTCCATTCACAAAGATCAAATATATACAGTGCTGTTAAAGCTAGTTTTATACTAAGTTCCAAAATAGCGGAAACATCAAAGTCATTTTCTGAGGGAGAGCTTGTTAAAGAGTGCCTAGAGGATGTTGCAGAACTTTTGTACCCAGAAAAGAAGACAGAGTTTGAGAAAGTGAGCTTGTCGCGACGTATTGTTCTTCGACGTATAGATATGATGGCTAGTGTTATCAAAAAAACATTGACTGATAGACTGACTGAATTTTGAGCATTTTCGATTGCTTTGGATGAGAGTACCGATTTATCTGATACAACCCACTTAACTATTTTTATACGAGGGGTTGATAAAGAATTTGTAGTGACATTACTGCCGATACAAGAAACCACTACTGGAAAATATATTTTTGAGCAATATGGTTTGCAGTGGTGTAAATTAGTCGGAGTGTGCACAGATGGTGAGTCATCAATGGTCGGTTCACGAAAAGGTTTTGTCGGAATTTTGAAGGAAAGAGCAACTGCTATGAATGTGCAAGAATGTGATTTAAAAATTATACATTGCATTATTTAACAACAAAACTTGTGCTCTAAGTCCATTCGACTGAAGAACGTCATGAATGTGGTAGTAAGTACAGTCAATTTCATTAGATCTTGCGGTTTTAACCATCGCTAGTTTAAAGCATTTTTGGATGAACTCTCTTCAGAACAGAATGATGTGGTATATTATTGCGAAGTAAGGTGGCTAAGGAAAGGTAAAATGCTAAAAAGATTTTATGTCCTTAGAAAAGAAATAGCTGATTTTATGGAAATGAAAGAGAAAACATTGCTGCAAATTTGTGGTCCAACATGGCTGTGTGACTTGGCATTCCTGGTAGATATCACAAGACACTTAAACGACCTGAATTTGAAACTTCAAAAACAAGGGCATTGGTAAATCAGTTCTACAGTCACCTTAAAGTTTTTCGAAACAAAATTCGCTTGTGGGAAACACAAATGAGAAGTAAAAACTGTTTTCATTTTTTAATATTTTCCAGTCAAGAAAACATTAAATACGGTCGCTATGCTGAAAAACTGAAACTGCTGTCAGAGCAATTCACTAATCGGTTTTCCCATATTAAAAAAATGGATAGCACTTTCAATATTTTTGCAAATGCTTGTAAGTGTATTGATATTGATCGAGCTTCAAGAAGACTCATATTTGAAGTCTAAATTTAATGATGTGAAACTAAGCGAATTTTACAGAACACACCTTTCCGAAAAGTAGCCACAGCTGAGAATTTTCGCACGAAAAATAATTTTTACATACTGTAGCACGTATAAATGTGAGCAGCTTTTTTCAATCATGAAAATTAATAAAAATAAGCATCATACTCGGCTTACAGATATTAATTTAGAAAACACTTTGCGCCTATGTACTAGTGATATTGACGCCAATATTGATCATCTTGTTTCTCAGCTTCAAACTCAAGTCTCCCATTAATTTTTAATTGATTTTTCTATCTGTTTTTGTTAATTTGTTTTTTATATGTTTGATTATGCTCTTATAATTATTAAATAAAAAATGTGTGAATTTTTATCGCTTTTTTATTCAGTACTATCTATTTATTTCTTAACTACGGCCCGCGACCTGATTAAGTCTCGAAACTACACCCTCGAGCTAAGCAAAGGGTACCCATACTAGGCTATAGTCAAGGAATAAATTAACTAGCAATTATTGTCTACTTACAAAAGAAACATATGTAGTTCTATAACCTTATGGGACACTTTTTATTTATAATACCTACCACAGTCAAAACTTCTAAAAATATATGATACATTTTTTCGTCTCATTTACTTTTGAAATAATGATTTTCTCAAAATTCATGATCGGTAAAAGTAAAAGTACTCAATCGAAAAATAAACTCCCTCCCAGAGGCGCAAACTAGAGCACTCAGTGTAATACATGATTAATATATTACATAGCTTCTTATCAAAAACTAGTCAAAAGTCACTTGCCAAACCGGAAAATGTTCAAAACTTCTTGTAGAAACGTCTAACGTATCATTATCATAAAACTACGCTCTTTGAAACTGTGTTTCGAGAACTTTTCTTTAAACGTACTGTTTTCCTTTTTCAGACATATGCGGGAGAATGTTTTATTGTGTTCGTTATTTTATCCATCTAAAATCTCAGAAACAAAGGAAACAGACCTTAAAATAAATGGAAAAATTTGTAAACTACAATTTCTTTCTGAAGATTTTAGCATAGAAAAGAATTATATATTTTGTTCATAATATGATGGCAGAGGTATGTAAAATGCGTAACATATTTTAACTGAACTCTGACAAAGAAATAAGGATAACGAAATATTATATTAAAATGCTTTTTAATACACGGTTTTGTAGCAGAAGTCCTAGGGTCCCCCAAAGGGTAAGTGAAGTTAAATGTCTTAATCAACGAGTATTTTATACCTTTTTTCTATTTTGTTCACTATATTTTTAAAAAAGTATTATCTGGGATATTATCCGGTGCCGATTTTACATGGGTGCTATTTGGTGTTGTCGCACTGGGCAGCAAATTTTAATAGGGAGGTAGTACATGCATATACCTATAATATTATATTTTATATTACTCGCATACTCACTCAGTCATAACTTAAAAGTTTTTGTTCACAAATTGCTCACCTTCCCTCCTTGCTAACCAAATAATATTATATTTATATTATGTGTATGTAAGATAAACAAGCTATCCAGGGCCCATGTTAATCTATAAAAAAACAACAACTCATGCGTTGACGAAATTTTATTTTTTGATTAAAACGTGTGTTCGCGTGAATTCGGTCGAATGCAGCGAAGGATGGCATTAGACGAAACAGTAAACTAAATTACGTGTTGATAAGATCCTCTTGCTGAATTTGGCCTGTTATTATTTTGTTTCTTTTTCTAAGGCGGGGATCGAGCAATAATTGCTTGGTTGGCAACGCTGCAACGCAGCATAATCGCAAGGTAAATAACACCTGTAACCGTATGCAGCAAGTCTCATTAATAAATGGTCAATTCAATCATTTATAACTCTTTTTGTTGGACTTGTATATTTTATTCAAGAATTTGTTTTGTGGATTTTCACTAGTTTTGCCTTTTTTTATCATTTATGAATATGTTATAAAGTTATAAAAGAAATAAAATAAATAATTTTGGATGTTAGTTTTTTTTCTAAAATAATATTTAGGTATATCAAAAAAAATCTGAGTTTATGAATTACTAATAGGGGCGCCGCTTTTTCCCGAAAATTCGAGTTTCCAAGTAATATATTTAACAAATTGCCTGAGTGTTAGTAATTTTTCAACCTGCACGAATGCTATTTATTTAAAAAATTTCTTAGAAACGCACCCCTATTTTTCCTTTGGTAAGATTATTTCCTGAGTTTAATAAATATTATCTAATATAACAATTTGTATTTTATACAACAGTAAGAACAATAATTATACCAGTTTACAGCCATTTTGCAATTTTGATATAAAAGGCAATTTTTTGTTAATATTTGCTCGCTAAATTATGGTAAAAACTCACGTAACACGTGAGAATTTCGAGTTATGATTTTTGCAACAAATATTAATAAGTATTTTAATCAAATTATTTTAAAAAGTAATAGTTGTTGGAATTTAAAAAAACATTAAATTCGGATTCCAGCGCCCCCGCAAATTGGAAGAAAGGAAATGTATGATGATCAGGCAGAACCCGATAATGTTTCAGAAGAGGACGGTTCTTATTTTCCCGAAAGTGAAAAAAAGACACCCCATTTAATCGAACAAAGTGGATTAAATGATTTAGTTCGGACCACCCTTGTCCAAAAAGCATGCTCAAGCAGGTTCAAGATTACAATAATGGAATTTACTAGCCTCTGGAACCAATGTTACAATATTTAAGAACCGTAACCAGGAGTTATCCTCGTTTTTACTATGCAGAATAAAATGTGTATTTGTGTTAATCTAAATAGTGTTATGGAAAATGGGGCTTTGCACATAACCTGGATGAATGGCGCTTATTCTTCTAAAATAGATTAAAAACCAGTTCTACTCCATAATGGCAACTATTCCTCTTGCGTATGCAGTTGACATAAGAGAACATACGAAAGTATATCACTTATTCTATGATACGTACAAGTGGCAGATATGTGGTGACGTGACATAAAGGTCATGTGACTTTTACTAGGACTTTAGAGTGAATTTGTCAAGTATTGCTGTTTTCTTTGCCTTTGGAACAGTGGATTAACACAGAACCATTACTAACTAAAGATATCAATTTAATCCAGGCCAAACTAACGTAAAAAATATACCTCGTGTTGATCCTAAAAAAGTTCTGTTACCTCCTTTACACATTAAACTATGATTGATGAAAAATTTCGTAAAAGCAATAGGTAAAGAGATGCGCTCAGTGGCGTAACTACACCCCCGCTAGTCCCCGCAACGCGGGAAGTCCCGCTGATTCAAGGGGCCTGGCCGGCCCGGTGTTAAAATATAATTTTTACCTGCAAAAACCAATATGCGAAAAGCAGTAAAAATCGTTTAAAAAAACACTGTCAATGAATATCACCATAAAAGCTAGTATTTTTTAAATCGCGAACGTACTCATTTACCTACCTACTGTGTTTATCTTATTATTATTGGGGATTCACCGAACAGCACGATTTTAGTTGAGAATCTTCAGCAGTCAAACGTTTGGCTTGCTAGTAAATAGGTTTTATTGAGTGTTTGCAAAGCAAATAATTTTTTTGTATAGGTGGTTGAGTAATATAATATTATAGCTTGGTGAGATTTAAGTGCTTTTGTATAGACAGTTGTTATATCTAGAGAAACTTCAAACTTGAAAAGTACATCCCCTGAAGACAAAAACAACTGCCACTGTTAGTTGCATTTGCTGTTGTATCAAAGAGTAAAGGTAAAATATAGGTATAAAAATGCTTACGTCTTTTAACAACCCACTTATCACAAAATTTTGTTACTTGAAGTAGGTAATATAATTATGGATAAAAAAATCAATTAAGCCTATCAGTTTGGCACAACAGTAATTGTAAAACACGCTGTATATTATTATTATGTGTTATGTTTTATTTTAATTTTATTTTTTGTATTTTAGTAATATATAGATGTTTACCTAGCGAATTGAAAGTTTTTTGTGTTGTTGGTTTAAATTATACTTGACCATATTGTAGACCGCCCATACGTATACTTCGCTGTATTGTACAGCGTTTTTTCCTTTGTACACCATTTTAGTAATAATGAACTATATTCATCTATTTCCATATCCAGCTTTCAATCAAATATTGTTTAAACAGGAAATCATCACATACAAATTAAAAATTTTAAACTTTTAATAGATTAATTTAAAAATGGTGAATGCGCCGGGAAAATTTGTTGCCTGCAGCGTTTATTTGATCAATCTATTGGCATTGGGGGGCCTTTTGTCGATAACTGCGGGGGGGGGGGGGCAAAATTTGTAATTACGCCACTGGATGCGTTTAAATACCTTCCTAATCTAAGTGATGCTAAGCTTAAGGAAGGAATATTTGTTGCACCACAAATTAGAAAAATACTAAGGGATGAAAAGTTCGATCAAACATGTTGAATTAGTTGCATAGGTTTTTCAAAAGAATTGTTTCCGAGTTTTTAGGAAACAAAAAGTAGAAAACTAGAATAACTTAAAGAAGACTACTTGAAAACTAGTGAAAAATGGTCTGTCGCATGTCTCTTAAAATACACTTCTTGCACTACCATTTAATTTCCCGAAGGGATATTTGCGAATTTCTGGTTCCATATCTGGTCAAAGAATTCGTCCTGTCTAAGTGCTTACCCCGACGTCAGCCCAAAGGTAAGCCATGAAAAATGTGTACATTATTTTTATATAGTTGTAAACAAATAAAGCTTTTTATCGACTCAAACCAAGTTGAGAAGAGCATCCAAGTTGAAAAATGTGTCCGATATATCTCCCTCTTTTTATTTCCCATAATGTATGTTCGTTCTTGTCTCTCACCGTGGGAAGCTAACATAGATATAGCTGTAATCGCTCTCAGCACTATTGCCAAATTATATATTTTTTTTTAGTTTATTTTTTATATCCGTCTTTCTCGTTTATATTTGTGCGACAGGAGACCTGTCATTTATTGAAATAGTTTAACTTAATAACACTGCCGTCCGACGCACATCGCTGCCTGTCCCCTTTCGATATTTGAAAATAACCACCTTGCGCCTTTTTTGCATTGTGTTGTTTTACGTTTCGTTATGTGTTTTACTCAGTTTTATCTGGACTATTTTATTTGACTTGTAATCTTAGTGTGTATATTATAAAAGGTTGTGCTTATGTATAGACAATAAAAGGTAATAGTGAAATATGCTAAACATTTTGTATGTACCTGAAGTCTGTTTTTTTTTTAAATCCCTGACATCAGCCAAGTTTCGAGTTGAAATATTGGCGTTATTGATATTGATAACATATCTACAAAATGAAATAATCTGCCATGATATAATTGTATTCCTGGAGGTAAATGTTTTCCCGATAGCATGGCGGAATTTAAATGATTTGACGTGTGAACGATTTTCCATAAAATATATTTCGGTCAGAGACAACCAAATTTTGTCTGTTTCGATGTATTTTCACTTGGTGTATCTTTTCCGTTTCAATTTGCAAGTAGGTCAGATGACATTGCCAACCCTTAACCTCTAATTTTGGCGCATATCAGAGAAAACAGACTTTATTATATTTTACCGTCAAATAACATTTAAAATTACACGTTTATTTTATTAATTTAAGTGTAGAAAATTTTAAAATACAGAACAGGAAAACTTTATGAATTTCGCGAGCAAACTGCAGCGCCAATCTACGGCCCCTTCTGCGATCGCTTCCCGTGGAAATAGAGTGAGAACGCGAAGTACCTATCTTTCTCTCAGATCATTTATTTACATTGACTTGCGCGTTTTAACTTGATTGTCTCTGCTGATACTGAGACCTAATAAAACAAACCTTAATCTACAAACTGAAACTGAGGTGTGGAAACACTCGGCGCTCCAGTTAAATGTACTTTTAATACAGGAATTTGGTCGGGCACTCAATCGGGCATATCCGTGAAATACACGAAATATATGCGTTACTCAGGAGCGCACTTTTAATACACACAGGCTTTTACAAATGGGATAGCTATGATGCGGCATTTTCTTCTATGATTTTATTTTTAATCAGTTTAATTGCTCGATTAGCATGGCTAGTACCTTGCTCTATTTTTTTTATTTAAATTTTTTTATTTTGGACAGTATTAGTTGCAGTGATGTGCTAATGATTAATTATGTGGAAAATATTATTAAAAATGATATTACTATTCAACAAAAAATTAAAATAAAAAGATTCGGATTTTAGTAAGAAAAAATCGACATAATATATTAGCAAGAATTATAAGCTCTGTTAAATTTTGTATTGTTTGTGAATTGGCACTCCGTGGCCATAATGAAATAGATGAGTCTTGAAATCGTGGAATTTTTAAAGAGTTAATTAATTTTAGTGCCGAGTTAGACAATTTGTTAAAAATAAACATTTAGGAACTCCTTATTCAAAGAAACGGCGAGACCATTTCAAAACGAAGTTTCGGACTGTATGTTAACTGTATTTAATAATGAAATATGGAAGTAACAGAAGATTTTTTGTGTGACTCGTGTGACGAGACAACTGACGTAAGCAATCATTCTGAAATGGAAATAATATTTCGTTATATCAAAGGACATGTTATATGAGAACGGTTTTGAACTTTTTTGAGAATCACTGATAAAACGACCAATTGTTGAATAGAGAATATTGGACGTGAAATAGACCCAAAGATTCAAAATAATCTGAACAAACTAATAGTACAGGCCTACGATGGAGCGAACGATGAGTAGATCGGTTGGAGACATGTAGGCAAAAATTCGTGAAAAAGATCCATGTGCGTACTTTGTTCATTACTACGCTCACCAGTTGAACTTGATAATGCAAAAGGCAGCTAGCCAAAAATGAAGAGTACGATTTTTTTGACTCAACGTTAGAATCAGGAGTTCAAGCGTGTTTGAAAAAACTATTAGTCTTCCGCGTGTTACCCCCACTCGCTGGAACTTTAATATACGGCTAGTTAATACGATTTATGAACATAGAGAAAATCTGATACTATGTTTTCAAGAAATTTCGGAAAAATCTGAAAATATAATTACTAGCAGAGAGGCAAGTGTTTTAATAAAGACCCAAATTTTATGTTTTGGTTGGCATTTTTTCACAAGATTTTTCCTCCCGTTGAACTACTTTACAACTACTTCCAGTCTAGCTTAACGACTTATGACGGTATTGTTACCAAAATCGATTTCTAATTTTGAGTCACAAATATCAAGCCTGCGTAATAAAACAACATGGAAAACTGATATTCCATATGAAGTAAAGCCTATGCTGACAAAAATAGTGTAATTTCTAAAGAAACATTTGATGTCATAGTGATGCAAATTAAAGACAGACTTTCTTATAGGGGATACTTAGAAGTAAATTATCTCCTAACAAATACTTCATAAGAGCTTTTTAACAGAACTTTACCAGTGAAATATTTGACAGAGCTACGAAAATGTGGCCAATGCTCGAAAAGGAGCGATTAAAAACCGAATCCGAAATTATATATTCAAGGAACAATTAAATAGTGCCACGAGTATTTTAAAATTTATCTTAAAGAAATAACTAGAAAACACATTTTTCGAAGGAATCAAACCATTAAAGATGATTATGACAACGCCAATGAGTGTCGCAGAACCTGAACGTTGTTTTAGTACTCTAAAAAGGATAAAAACCTTCCTTCGGAGTTCTATGTCGAATATTAGACTTAATGATTTGGCAATGATGGCAATAAGTAGAGACTTTGTGCATGAAATGAAATACCCAACTTTGACGAAAATGAAACATTTGTGGGTCTTAAAAACAGAAGAATCAATTTCTCCTTTAAATACTGAACTATTACGGACCGCATTCTGTAAATGTTAGATGTCTAGTTTGTGAAAATAAGTTTATGGTTTTTGGTTGTATTTTGATAATATAATTTGAGTGGACGATCCAAATAAACAATTATTAAATATTATTTAATAAACTGTAAAATTGAATATCGCGAATAACTTAACAAAATGAAATATAGGAAGTTCTTTTAATAAAAATTGTATAAAGTAGACATACTTACATATCATATTATAAAGGGTGGACCAATAATAGAAAACGTCGGCTGTAGCTCGGGAACCATTAATGACAAAGCTTAAGGTATATATATATATATATATATATATATATATATATATATATATATATATATATGTCGGTAAATTAGCTAAGAGAAGTTGCTGCAAATTATTTTCAAGTTCGAAAGTTGGACGCAAGAGAGCATAACAGCAACACAAAAGTATTTTTCAACCAATTACGTATTTTTTTGCTTAAGACCATTTTTGTCTATTTTAAGCTATGCTTCGAAAAATATTTTTGTGACTAGGGATTTGAGGGTGATACTAGACTCTAAGCTGTTGTTCAAGTCTCATATCGAGAAGGTAATTAATGAGTCAAATCGTCTAAACGTCAAGGATTTATAAAAATAAGCACTAAACAGTTCAATAATCCAAAAGACTTGATTAGCCTTTATTACGAATACATATATAGCAAGCTTTGTTTTGCTCTAGATTATTAGACGCTTAGCGTTCGCTCCACAAATTCATTGTGGAAAACAACTTAGCATCTTTAAGAAAACTTTCAGGCATCGTGAACTCTTCCATACCATACCCTTCAGCAGAACTAATGCTGACAAAAATTCTCCTTTTTTAAGAATGCTTAATTCATTTAACAAACAATGTAATACTAAATACATATTTAAATTGTCAATGTAGGGGAGACCGGGTAACAATGAGACCATTTTCTTGAAAAATGTTAAAAATTAATTTAACGAAAAACCCCCATTTATTTAAATCTGGTATAACACACATAAAGTATGAAGCTAGAAAACATGGTTTAATTTCGAATTTAATTACGCAGGACTAATAAATTGAACACTTTTTCTGACATTACGAAATGTCTCATTGTTTTCCAGTATGGGGACAATGAGATGGACATATATTGTTTAACTGTATTAAATGAAATGGAACAAAAATTCGCTAAACTACTGAAAATAATAAGTGACTAACAGACATATATTTTTTAACTGTATTAAATCCACTAAACTACTGAAAAAAATATATATTGTGATTAACGATTAAAAAGTTATATAGTTTAAACAAAAACTATGTTGTACTGTGTCATATCGATTTCAAAACAAACTGCAGATTTTTGTCATTTTGTTACACCAACTGGCTTGAATTTGGGTCATACCATTACCATTTGATCGATGTTAATTACGCAGATGTCAATTTCCTGTGATGTGACGAACCCGCTTGATTTTTTGATCTTTCGTAAAAAATATATCTCTACTTCATTTTCGTCATTCTGTTCAGTGATAATTTAACCAATATAAAAAACCAAAATTAAACCACCACATAATCTCCTTTCTCAGGATCCTTTTTAATATGAACATCTAAGTCCATCAAAATCTCTTCGTCTACTGATTCGTTTTCAGATTCGCATGTATAATCTTTTTTAGAATCAGAGGCTTCAAAACCGGCTCTCTTCACCTTTTAACAGCTTTTGTAGATCGCTTGATAATTGAGAGCGTCAGTGGGTATGAAGCTTCTACCTTTTTTCCGACCCTTCCGGTTTGCCTTACGTTTGCCAGCTTTCGGAAAACCTCTTCTTCGGCGAAACAAAATTTTTCACTTGTATTGATTTGATTCCTCTTTTGATATAATCGGTAACTGTGATTCTATTTGACTTTCAACTGATAATGCAGGATCAGGGCGATCAGTAACCTTGCTGGGCAAAAAGTCAATTTCTGTAGAAACAAATCTGTCATATAGAAAAATTCCTGTTTTTTTTTTAATGCTGCTTGAAGGTTTTCCGGTGTCATCGCTTTTCCGTGCGCGATTCCCACGCATTCTGCCACATTATAGATAGAAAATGTTTTCCCCGGGTTCCTGGACATCCAAGAATCATGGACAGTACGATAATAAGTTTGAAATGGTCCAAACACTCCCACATCAAGTGGCTGTAATTTATCGCTTGAGTGGGGCGGTAACGTTAACAATTCAACACCAGCATTCTTAGCTAGCTTGATTATATCGAGAAATAGATGACTCTCATTACTGTCGAAGGTTAACAAGGAAAGATTTTCTGGAGAGCTACTAGTGTGCTGAATAAAATGTTTCATGATCTCGACGAAGAGAGGAGCGGTCATCCAGCCTATATGTTGGGCCAATCCTAAAGTGCCAGGTGTAGCCTCGACTAGCATGTGGTCTTTAAAGTGCACCCGAGGAAAGATCATTAAAGGTGTTATAGTATGTACTTAATTATGCAATGTGGTAACTAAAGTGCCCTTTTTAGCACTTGTTACAAGACGAACTTGTTTACTGCCTCGTTCAGCGATAATACGCGAATAGTTTTGGTGGCGGTTTCATCAACGTTAAAAATTCTGCAGCCATTAGCCAATGTTGGATGTTTTTTCAAAGTGTTTTCTCAATTATTAAAAAAGAAATTGGAACGTTGTGCTGATTGAATGAAGCGGGACGCGATAAACCGCAGCCTTCTGCTAATCTCAGTGAGAAATTCTGATTCCTGTGCACGAAACCTGCCACTCAGATCCGGCCATTTCCAAGTATTTCCATATATCAGAAAATTTTATTTGATTTACAACTGTGTGCCATTTCATAAGTCAACTTCCTAACTTCTACTGAAGATAAGCCATAGAACATTTTAGAACACGTCAATATATATTCAACGAAACTTTTTACAAAAACATTTATTGACACTACAGTTTGGAACCATTTTAATCACTTTCCCCGGATTGTCTTTCTGTTTTTTTTACCCATCACGCCAAAGTTGCACGTGAAAGATTTTTTCTGTGGCCACCGAACGAACCGACCTTCCTTCCGTCACCAGAGTCACAGCTTCTCTCGTTATTCGTTCAGGAAATGATCCCTTTGAATTAAAGTTTGAAAGATGGGCGAGCTTTCCCCTCAATAGTTTTTAATAGATTTTACTGAGTTGGGAAATTTGGCCACAAAACTAACGAAATATCTTTAAAAGGTTTAATGAAGTAATGGGTTAAGCTCAAAAACGAAGGTTAGTATTAAAGTAGTACTTTATATGGATGTTCCCATATTAAAATTTTTATAATAAACGGTGAATATTATTTTAACGGTGTTTAATTCGATTTTTTTTAATACATTACAAACCAGTTTGGAGAGATGTGTTGTCAGTTGGGAAAAACCAAGTTTCCCGCCCAAACACACACGCCTCGTGACGGCTCTGCACTTTCTGCTCGCTAAACCTATTTTTTTACCTTCATTTTGTTTTGTATAACGATATTTTTTTAATTCAAACCTTGATTAAAACTATTCATATCAACAAGATTTTCTTAACAGATTTTGTGGTTATTTGTGATTAGGTTTTTCACTTTTTTATGAAATTAGTTTCTACTATTTTATTACTTATTACTTATATGGGTAACAATGAGACACGTCTCATTGTTACCCATATAAGCCACGTGATTTTAATTGCATATATGTTCAAAATAAACAAACGTAAAATACCTTGTATCATTTCTTGGTACAAAGAGTAAGCCGGTCACTTTTCACTAACAAATAACACAACAAATAACTATTCTTTTAGGTAAAACTTTTCTATTAATAAAATGACTTCGCACTTAACGTTCTTATTTGATTCTGTTGTATGCAGAAGAGACACTCCTATAACAAAACATGAAAACGCGTATATGTTGGCAGTCTGTCATGAGATGTCGCCCTTCTACCATTAAGTATATCGCGGCAATTTGATTTCCTCATTGTTCCCCCTGTCTCATTGTTACCCGGTCTCCCCTACTGTTTCAAAGCTAGGCTTATCACTCGACAGTGGAGTGACTTGCAAGTGCTCTATTGCGCAAAACACTCAATAATAATAGGTTACAATTAGTTTTTCGTTGAGTATTGTTGTTACTTAAGCTTTGCACACTAAACTATAATATTATTTTACGGGTTATGTTGTAAATCAATAAATAAATAAATATTGTGATAAAGTAGCCTCGGAATAAAATAATCGAAAAAAATCTTTTGAAAAACAAGCTTTTAGTTATAAACTATTGCACTAACAAACAAATAATAATATTTACCATGTGAAGTTAAATAGTAAAGCTACAGAAGAACCCCATCCACACTAATCAAAGGGGCAAGCAGTACATACATAATAAAACTTACATAAGAGCGAAGAAGAAAAAAAAATTATATGTTCTTAAAAAGTTGAAGCTTCATTTCAAGTTAAATAACGTTTGACGCCCACTACTACATGCAGGGTAAATAAAAAACTATAAAGTCTTTTTTTGTGGAGCAGTTTTAACATACTACATCTGATTTGTTTTTAAAATAGTTTGTAAATAATTATTTATGATTTGAGCAAGAAAAATATAGAACAATATAGACCCCTGGTCCTTCGTAAAAAAATTTAATTAAAACTATTAAACACTTTTGGACCAACAGAAAATGGTAAGTCCTAAAATATTTAGCTGCATTAGTTTAGTTGAAAAGGAGTTTTAGAAAACTCACAAGCTGAGGAGCCGTCACTAAAACAAAACTGCACATATTTATTTAACTCTGTATTTGGCCAATAAATCACAATGAAATGTTTTTACTTAACCAACTAAATAGAAAAACTAGGATTATTTGGTAAAATACACTTGAACTAAGTAAACTTAATACAAAATAAGTAGCCAGTCTTCGTACTTAAGAACGACAGACTTCACAGCAGAATAGGTGTTTTCTTATTTTACAATATGCCAACACGATTAATATGCCCTTACTTAGTAGGACATATGCATTTACATAAATTGGATTATATTTGTCTTGAAAATACATACATCGCATGGTTTATGACCTAACAATGAAAAGTGTAACATTAAGTAACCACCGTAAATTCCATATTTTGTGAAGTGTCGGTTACAACTAGAGTATCACAATTTCGATTTATTCAGTATCTGTTGTATCATGGTTGTCTTCGACTCTTACAAACATAGCAGCACATTTTTCCGAAAAATCATCCTCTTCTGCCGATTCTTCATCACAATAAGCCGTTTTATAGATATGGGCAGTATAATTTAGATCTCCATTTGTTTCGCAATAGGTGTTGAGAAGATCCCTAGAAATAATTCCAGTTAAGGTTAGTTAAATATAGAGGAAAAGAAAAGCCAAATAGTTACAAAAGTTATTTTAAAAAACAAAAAAGAGAAAATTATTATTAGTTTAATTATATTTTTAAATGACCTAACTAATATTATTTTTATTAAAAAAAAAAGACGTTTTAAAATAAAATTATTTATTTTATTTTAAAGTAAAATAGAATAAAATGTATTTTACTGAACATAAAGTATTAATTACTTTTTCTTTGTTTAAACATTTTTTTTTGACCGGGTATAGCGCGGCGCTGCCATTTCCCAAGTTGTGGGTTCGATTCCCACAGCCGGCAAAATCATAGTCAGCTTTTTTAGCGGTTTGGTCGCCTAGGTCGGCTCAGCCGTAATTCAGTACCTGGTGTGGACTAGGGTAATAATAGGGATGAGAAGCGTAGTAATTGCCACACTACCTTCCTTTGGATACCGTCAAAGATAGATAATCAAGCTATACCCTGGCTTAACTACTATTATTATTATAATATTTTGTTTTCTACTATTTGGCTTTCTTCTTAAGTATAAATTTTTTCCTACAAATAATTATAAAAATAAATATTTTGAACATTAAAAACCTAAATTATTTTTTTTAAATTAAGAAATTAAATTAAATTTCTTAATTAAAAAATATTTTTGGTGCCATTTTGAAGGAAATAAAAAACAGTTTGACTGCCAGCCAGAATGCATAAATATTGCCTGTGCGGCCAAAAATGCATTTATGCAATTTTGTACATAAGTAATTCAAATTTCTATCGGCCATAATCTTTACTTTAAGAAAAAAAAAGAACAATAAACAAAAATAGTGGTCAGCCGACCAGGCGCAATGACTGTTAAGCACAGAGGGAGTAACCATTCCTTTGTTGCCGATTCGGTCACTATAGCAGTTACGGAGGTAACCGCTATAGTTACCTCCGTAACCGCTATAGTGACCGGTAAGTAGCAATTTAAATCTCTCCAGTCACGCTAAAAAGTGAGAAGTAAAAAGTTTGGTAAAACATGTATGTTGATCTTAAATAAACAAGTTTCTAGGGCTTGAACATGTTATTTCTCCGAGTACGTATAGCATGCTTACCAGACCGTTACGGTCAGTATAACAGCATTTAAATGGGGGTATATGCCCAAAAACAAACGTGCCTTGTAAACTTTATGACAAAACTTACCTAACTCTACCTGGTCAGAGGCCGTAGGTCAGTATACATAGAAGAATTTACGATAAATATTGCCCGATGGCATCAAAAGCTCTCAAAATATCGACGGTCATATATGATCTATAGATTCTAGCGGTCATATATGACCGCTTGGCAGTCAACTAGCTAATCCAAATACAAAAAAACTATAGTTTATCCTTTTTTATTCAACTGCCAACCAGAAAGCGCATATATTGCCAGTGGTGCCAAAAATATTATTGCATTTATGACATTTTGTACATAAGTAATTCAAATTCTTATCTACCATATAGTTTATTTTTGGAAAAAAAATAAAGAACGGAAGTACACTGTGAAGTACACATAATGTTGGCTAACTCTTCGAAAGCCTATGATATCGCTCCGATTCCCGATTCAAAGCTAGGATAAGTTCTAGAGAAATCCCCAATAAACGACAGCTTTATAACAGCAATTAAACAGTTATACAATCAATTAACATCATTGATCAAATTAGGAAATAATTTTTCTCATAAATTTGGAGTTAAGTCTTCCAGAGTAGTGCTGCCTATCTGTTTAAAATATATTTTAAACAAGTCTTGAGGAAATGGAGAAGAATTGCAGTAGAATGGGCATACCTCTGAATGACGGACGACACCACTCTATGAGGACCAAGTATTGATAGCTCAAGATAAGAAAAATATAGAATTCATGACAAGAAGATCATTTAAAACAATAATGAACTGAACCATAGCGGAGAAAAAAAAAGAGCAAGTCAAAGAGGATAGCAGGAATACACCGGGCCATGTCAGAAAGGAATCTACAGCCAGGAGACCGAGAAGACACTATAGCGGTCGCGGAAGTAAGTAGCAATTTCTTAATCTCCCCCCTTCAGAAATAAAGAGAGGAAATGCATGTCAACATATAGAAAATTTTTCTATACATACGTCCTATTTCCTTGTACCACCCAGTATCAAAAACTTGCGATCTTTCCGACATTCATAAATGTGGCTTCTACTGATACTTTTACAGACATATGGGACTTACAATATATTACCTGATCCGAAGATCCGAATGGCACTATTTGAAAAGCGTTATTTAGCATAAGAGTAGTGATCTTGCAGTGCCGTACAAATTAAAATATATTAACCAGGCCCAGGACGTCACTGACCACTGAGGCCAGTCAGCAGGGCATACAAAAAATCAAATAAGGAAAATATCAAAGAAAGGTGGGACAAACTGTTGTCACTTTATAAAAGCGACCTCTACAACATATTAATTTTGTACATTTTTACCACTACAAAAGCAGCTAACCGTGCTGACCCTACCATGACAAGTCAAAGCAAGTTTCTTTTAAACGAGAGAATTAAAAGTTGACTTATCACACTGCTGGCAGAATGATATATCAAAGTTAGACAGGCCGAGAGAGATGCAAACTTACTGGTCGAAAACATCACCACTGAAGCAAGCATCTTCAAGCAGCAAGTCAGTGACAATAGTTGGTGAAGATATTGATTTTCTAGTTATTCTCACTGACTAGACTCGACGAAATGAAATATTCATGTACTACAACAAGGATTTTCTGAATACCAAATATATGCAATTTCTTTGGGATATTTTTCTGCTTTCAGGGAAAATATTATTTTCCTGCACACTTTTAGTGGGTGTGACGCCAATTCTGCGTTTTTTAAAGCAGGGTAAGGGGGAATTCTAAGTTCATTGAAAAAATATAGTAATGCATGAAACTGATTCCGTTTTTAAATAATAATCTGGTGCTGAAGCTGATGAGATTGCGGTGGCTTGAAGGAAATTCGTAAATTAATTTTATCGTGTTAATAGCACGCAATCCAGGACCGTCATATCAATTATTTGTACATATAAGAAACAAAAACAATTTCAATCTGGCTTATTTGCTTCGGACTCGAGTTGCTTAAATTAATTTGTGACGTATTGTCAAGTATAGAAGGATATATGAGATTTTGCACTAAAGTCAAGTGAAATAAACTGTTGACAATTAAAAATGTTTAAAAAATCAACCTGAAAAACAATTTATTAGATTAATTTCAAATTTTGTGCAGTCATTAGGAGCAGTGAGGAGTGCTGGATAAATACCCAACGGGTAGGTAAGGTAAATACAATTTGGGTATATACCTGGTATATACCTACAAGATGTGGGATAAATAACTATTGGGAAATATCGTACATATATACCTGGTATTGCTAGTATACACCAGGTATTTACTATGCAGTTCCTAAGCAACTTACTTACAAATCAAAAGAAATCGCCTTTCATAAAAAATTCTTTCTATCTTTTTTTACAGGCGGTCAATTAAATATCAGAATTATGTTTCTCACTTTTTCTGCTTTAAATAAAACATCTCATTGGTACATACCGGGTGCAAACCTCGGGTATTTACCCAAATTTTAATACACCCATCACTAATAAGAGTAATATAGAGATAAACTGGTATGACTTCAATATGACGGAACAAAATGGCAGTCTTAAAAAAATCAGTGTAAAAACTACTTATTCAATTTATTTTAAATTATACCCAAAAATCAAGGGTGGCACAAGTTCTCCGGTAAATTATTGCTACAAATTCAATATGGTAAAACAAAACGGCGCCCAATAAAAATGTTTGAAAAGACAGTATATATATGTTACTAAATGATTATGTGCGGATTTAAATTGGGTCACACTTCAGTATTCCTAATAAAAGGAAAAATTTATAACGATAGAAGTTCCAGGTAAAGGAAATTTACTGATTTTTTAAACTGTATCTGGCCTTGAAAAGTAATGACTGACGTTAACAAAGTACACAAATAAATTTGGCTGCATAGGTTTTGGCGAAGTATTGTAAACTAAAAATTTCTATGATATTAATATACAATAAAAAATATTTTTATAAAACAATTTTTGGAGTTATTTTTCCAAAATGAGGACCAAATCCGGCATCGAAATTGTTTACAAAATTAATATGTTGTTAAGAACAGTTTTATGAAGAGCGTAACGGTTGTTATAGCTTTCCATGATTTTTCTCCATATTGAATTCCTTACTGACTTCTCTAAACACACTGCGGTGTTATCTACTTGCCAACCCAACTAATATTTTATCTAACCAAAAGTTATATGAATTGGTTACCATATTCTATAAAAATTTTTAGAAAAATATAAACTGTTCTATTTTTTTCTGCTCCCCCCAAAAGTCAACATTTGATTTATAGTAGGTTTATAATACCTTGAAAACCTATAGCTATATTACCCATATGACAGTAGCTTTGCTGATAATGGGTTATTAAAACCTTTAGTTCTATAACAGTTATATAATTTAGGTAACTGGGACCCTATATGATTCTCTATTTAAGAGTTTTAGGGGTTATATTGTTGTTACAAAAGCGTTGCACATATCTAATAATAAAACTATTATTTATATAACAAAGTAATAGAAACAACACAGTTTATCTTACAAATCATAAAATGTTACTGCGAAAAGCTTTGTTTTAAAATGTATCTTAACGAAACCAATTTGTACCAAATTAATCTACTAACTAAAAACTAAAAACTAAATTCAAGGTTATTTTTACAAAAAAAAAATATATATTTTACCTGTGAACCATGAGATAATTGTGTCCAACGAATTTTTCTCCATCATTATCAGGCAGTACTCCACAAGGCGATTTCCACGTTATGCTCCTCGAAATATCGCAATATTCATCACTTGGCTCTTTGGGAAATTCAATTTTGTACGAATATTTTTTGGCGTTTTCTTTGGTTCCCATGAATAATACGGACCACTTAGTAATACCTACATAGAAATTCGTATATTATTTCATATAGTTCTAGAATAAAAACACAAACTGACTTAATTTTTGAATTAATATAGTAATAATTGCCTAGTTCCCGGTCTTTCCAAAAAGGTTTCCAAAAATACATCAACTATCAAGTTTTATTTATTTTTTATTTCGTTACGAACAAATTAAGAAATGTAAATATATAAAAAGAAAAACGATTTGCTAGTATTTACTTATCTACATAAAAGCAACATGGCAAGCAGTGTAGATATGTAGATATAAATTAACGATACAATCCTGTAAGTAACAAAGTATGGTTTAAAGTGGTGCACACGTTCCAAAAAAGTATGTTATATTTATAATATCCAATAATTTCTTGTCTAATGTTGAGATGGTTTTTATGAACATTATAAAAAATAATAACAAATGTTTTTTCTAATATATAAGAAACACAAAAATTTTCTCTCTGGTTACCCACCAAACGATAATATTATATAATTCTAAAAAAAATATGTTATGTTTGTGATATTACATCTATATGAACCTTGTCAATTTTCCAAATTCTTAAAAAAAAACTTCTACTAGTAAAAATGTTTTTTTATGTATTTGTACTTCTTAACTTGTTCGTCTAAACAAACACCGTGCCATTTTAGCATCATGATGGTAGCAAACATCTACCGTAGCGAAATGAAAAAATAATATAATAATACGGTTTGATTTTCAATATATTTTTATCAAAAAATATTCTTTATTTATAATGTTATCTGAGTATAGAATTAGTGAGTTATATTAGTTATTCGAGATTCTGTTTACAGTCCCAGGATTTTTAATATTATATACCCACATATATAATTTCAAAAAGGAACATCACATGAACATTATCACATATTTTTAAGCATTTTAGGCTTAGGTTTAAATTCAAAATAGCCACGGGAAATTGGTGTATTTAACATATGCAGAACATATTTACTTATCAATTTTTGTTTTTTATAAAATATCCCATTGTCAAGACAAAAGAAAAACGGGTCGCCATTTAACAAGATGACGGAATTTTTAGGCATTGTATAGAACTTAAAAATAATAATTAATAATAAAAAACCTACTTATAGTGTAATCCTTTAGAAACAACTATTTTGGAGGTTTTAAAATCAGAGATTGATAGATATGAGATTGACCTCAAATTTTAGTCAAAAATGAAGGGGTCATATGGGGATGACCTGGTAATATTTTGGTAGAATTCCAATATGCCGGAACAAGATGGTCGCCTAGTAAACCGTAAAAAATTAACGATACAATCTTGCATAAACAAATTAAAAACAAAGTATGGTTTAAAGTGGTGCACATCTTCCAAAGAGGTATATTTATATTTATAATTCAAGATCCGACATTTGACCCCCTACATTCCATGGGTAAGCCAGTAGCGTAGCTACAAATTTTGACCCCCCTCGCGGTTTTTGGTAAAGGGGGCCCAAAAACCCCTCAACACAGAAAAATAACTGATAAGAAAAAAAGGTCCTTTACTTGTCAATAAGTATAGCCGTAAAATATATGATGGCTAAAAAAAAAGGTCGTTCATACTCTCATAATCTACTTGAGCTCATTTCAAATTATCGCAGGGCCATCTGATCTCGTGGGCCTCCCCGCACCTCGGGGGTTGGCGGGGGTGTAGCTACGCCACTGGTGTAAGGGTAAACAAAACCACGTTAGAACCATTTTCGAACAGCTTTTTATTTCATTGATAAACTCTAGGTCAAGCTCTAGAACTTGTTCTCTCGTTTTAATTTGTTACTTATAAATGGTTGGGAGCGTCTATTCTTTATTTAATCTGAGGCCCAGTATTTTCTTTCGTGGTCTATCATAGCTGTTATAAAGTCTATTTCTTACATTTTTGAATACAATTCTTCAAAAAAATCTATGCCCACATGACTGAAGTAGACTCAATTGTTAACAAACGATTTTTAATAAATGCTTTAGAATTGCTAGTTGGTTTACCTTAAATTGTATAAATGGGATTACATTTTTTTGACAAAATCGCTTTAAACAGTAACACGCTATATTTTGCAACATTATATCATATATTTTCTTTAGTACTGGGTATGATTTTAATATAAAGAATATCTTAGAGTTATGTAAATATTGAATGTTTTTTTCATTAGCGATCTAAGACTTTTAAGAAAAAAGTGCTTTAAGGAACAATTGAATCTTTGATACAAGATACGCATATGCAATATTATTTAGCAAAATAATAAAAATTAATTAGTTTCAAGATCTGGTATGCTTATGGAATTCATGTTTCTTCCTTTAAAAATATTTAATATAATAAATAGGCTGCTGCAAAATATCCTTTTAATCAAATTTGACTAACAGTAAGGCTAAACTCTCCACTTTTCATTAAGGACCAACTCTACTAAGTTTTTTTAATGGGTACATAAAAGTGCAAAATAAAAAAGGTAATTTAAAACCATAAAAAAACACTTACCTGTTGTTTCGTCCAGCTCCCAAGTAAGTCTAAAATATTCATTATATGCATGAATTAAAACGTATATATAATGGTAGCTTTTAATTTCAATAAAATTCTTCGCTAAAAATTTTTGCTTCTCCCTTGAGTAGAAATTATTCCGATGTTTTTTCATGCAGTGAGATTTCAATTTTGCTGAGTGGCCTATCCACGAGCAATTATCGTAGGTCCTAAAAATAAAGAAGACCGTCTGGGATTCATGTAATTAGGCTTATTAAAGGTTTAAAGTTCCTTTATTAAAGTATTTTAATAAATGAAGACCTTTTTTACACAATTTTTATTACAAAAAAAGTTTCAATATCAGCCCGAGTGGGGTTCATGTCTCTGTACGTGAAAAGAAACAATGTAGCTTCCTTAAGGCCGTTTTACATGCTGCAATTCTTTCTTGCAAGTTGCAATAGTCTTGAACAAAAGCATGCGCAGTGGCAGGACATTTGTATCTTTTGTCAAACTGCGCATGCCCTTGTTCAAGACTATTGCATATTGCAAAGAAGAATTGCAGCATGTAAAACGGCCCTTACTATCACTGTCTAAGAACTTTTACTTAATGGGAAGCAAGTTTAGGCCTTTAAATACAACTCTCTTCAATGTGATAATTTTATTACTTCCCTGGCAAAAGGGAAGTATTGTAATCGTGAAAAAATCACCCTCCCAGATTTTTTCAGAACTTTGCGTTTCAGGATCCTTATATGCCGCAAAACATGTTTTCTCAACCTTGTCGGTATGTCTATTTGTTCACGGCATAGCTAAAAAACTATTTACCCGATTGACTTCAAATTCTGGTCAGTAATATGGGCATGACCTGGAAACATTTTGGTATAAATCCAATATGGCGAAACAAAATGAAATGTTAAACAAATTATTACTAAAAATCTGCTTATTCAATTTATCTCACATTTTGCACCAAAAAAAATAAGTATTATGTAGGAATCACTGGTAAAATTCAGCCTGAAAAAACTCCTTAATGGACTGATTTCAAATTGTGTGCTATAGCTAATTGTGGTACTAATTCAAGATGAAGGAACAAAATGGCGGCCAAATAAAACTTTGTAATTGTATAAAATCACCCTCTTAGGTTTTAACTATCTTTTTTAGCGACCCTAGGTTCCAAAAAATATATTTTTGTCGGTCCGTCTGTCGATGTCGGTTGGCTGTCTGTCAATTCGCGGCATAGCTTAAAAACTACTTATCAGATTGACTTCAAATTTTAGTAAAACATTAAGGGTCATATGGGGATGACCTGGTAATATTTTGGTAAAAATTCAATATGCCGGAACAAGATGGTCGCCTAGTGAACCGTAAACAATTATTACTAATAAAACTGATTATCAAAGTTGAGGTACCAATTCAAGATGACGGAACAAAATGGCGGCCAAACCATTTTAAAAAAATCATATCCAATTGCCATTTTGATAAAAATCCATAATGGCGGAACAAACTGGCAGCCTAGTCAAATGACATTATTACTAAAACAACTACATATCCATTTACAAATTCACAAACATTTTGGTATATAGATAAACTGGTAAAATGGTGGTACGAATTCAAGATGGCGGCCAAATGAAATTTTTGTAATCGTGAAAAGAATTTTTTACATATCTTTACGTTTTAGCGCCCCTAGATGTTAAAAAATATGTCTTGTCAATTCCATTTGTCTGTCTGTCTGTTAGTTCTCGGCGATTGACTTCTAATTTTGTTAAAACCTAGTAAAATGTTAAAAAATTATTACTAAAAAACGAATTAGGTATTTAATTTACCCCAAATTATGGACAAAAGTCAAGGAATCAACCTAAATCTAAAACTGCAACTCAAAATGGCGGTTGAATAACGTATTTAAAAACTACTTATTACACTAATTTTAAATTCTGGGAGTCCATTAAGTGCGATATATAAATAAACTTTGTAAGCAACAAGATTGAACTTTCAAAAAATTTTGAAAATAAAACTTAATTTGTGAAACATGGCTGAAAAGTTATTTTTAAGCTGAGTATGATATCTCAAGAAAATATATGCAAGGTACATTTTAAAATAAAAACGTATAGGTCAACTTTTAATTATTTTTTTCATATACAATTTGCCTCTTATAGAGTTGTAGAAATGTCTCAAATTTCAAATTGATATTTTTAAAACTAAAAAAATGTCAGCCTGTTACATGTTTCTTGTGTCACCCGGTATGAAATTCCGCATTATGACATTTGTCTTTTTCTGACCAGTTGATGCTATTTGATCACAACACTCAATCTTTTAATCTTAGATCCAAAAATATTAAGTTATTTTGACTGCTAACAAAAAAAATCGGTTATCCGCATAGTTGTTTATTTGGAGTGTAAATTAATTTTTGAATATGATTTATCCTATAAAAGTTATAAAAAAGTGAATATAAGCAGAGGTCCGCAAATGCTTCGTTTTTGAGATACAGGGTGTTAAAATGTTTTTCTTTTTAGTTTTTTTGATACCTAAACCCCTAACATTTTTAAAAATGTATAAATTACATTTTCTACACTGTATACTATGGCTAATTAACATTAGCCTAAATACTTTTTAGAAAAGTCTACAAAGTCTAGTTTTTTTCTGAGTGGCGAACACTTTAATTCTATGGAACTATTTTCTATATCTTTGGTCAATTTTACAACAATGTGAAATTTCTTATTACATTCTGTAACTCTTTGATATTCCAGATTTCTTTGATATTTTGCGCCATTTAAACAGTATCCCTCCCGGGAGCTTTTATTATATAGGTAGTTATTAATATATGACAGTAATGACTTTTTTTGGTGGACTTTTTTTAGTCAGCAACAACAAAATTATGAGCTCGGACCCTCCGGAAAAAAATCGTAAATACGATGACTTAAAGAACATCATACACCAACATTACAAAATTACCATTTTTTCGATTTCCCACATGCATTATGAGTACTTTCATACTAGCTAAGTAAGAATGTCCATTTTGCTAGATAATTTCTAAATGGTGCACAATATTGAAAAAAATTAAGAGACCAAAAATTTACAGAACAGAATAGGAAAGTAGACTTTTTGTAAAAATAGCCAGTGATATAGTAGTAAAAAATTCGGGTTTAAAGGAAACTCAACCAAGAAAGAAATACTATTCAGACATTTCTAAAACTCGTTAATTCGCTTTATTAAAAATAGCCATACTGTTAAATTTGTAACAATATACATAGTATATTGTTGTAAAAACGTCAAGAAACCCAAGAGAAGTATTAAGAAATCGAATAAAATAGTAACGTTTTAACACCCTGTATCTTGAAAACAAAGCATTTGCACACCTTTGTTAATACAAGTAATTTAGTTCATGTCCAAGCGTTAATAAACACCAACATTTTAAAACGTCATATTGTGATGATACATGCTTTCTAGATCTTATAGAATTGACGCGAGGGGTGCAAGCTATATTATTTCCTTGAACATCAACGTGGTAACGTTCAAAGTGAAAGGACTATTACAAAATTTCAGAAACTGTTTATTGTTCAGATTAAACAAAATATCTTTAATAAATGTGGTTATATAAAATCACTTGAGATTAATTTCCAGCGATTTATCTAACAGTTAAAATATGTCTTCTTTTTCTAAAGCTTTTAAATAATAGAAAAAAACAACAAAAAAAATAGGTTTAAGACAATAAAAACATATAAAAAAAGGAGTAATATTTAAAAGAAATTTAATAGTTAATAAAAGAAAGCCATTAATCGAAATCTTGATTTTTAAATTCGTTTATTGCTATGTTTAATTGAACAATTAACTTTCTTAAGCGGACTCAAACGACTAATCATATGTGAACACTTGTCATGTCAAATGACAATATTAGGCACCCGTCTATTTGTTATCAGTTGTCGGTAAATGTGGCACAAATTAAAGGATGCTATGCAAATGCTTTCAAATGTTTGTCAAATATGCAAGTAGGCTCATTTTATGAAAAATCAGGGAAAAAAATTTGTTTGTTTGTCAGTAAATGTGGCATAAGTCAAAGAGTGCTGTGCAAATCTGTTCAAATGTTTTTGTATATGTTTGTCAAATACATCATTCGTTTGAGTCCGAATTAAAACCCTACAACTTTTGAGTTTAAGTTTTTAGCCATCCTGGTTGAAATTATAAACAGAAACCCTTTACATATGGCAAGTAACGTTTTAAGTATGTTACACTATTTCGTACCAATATGTTAATAACGTGAATATATTTGGTTAAAAAAAGTGATACATAATTTTCTTAAGAAACTGTTAGTGAGTTTCTCTTATAATTAAGGAAAGTAACAAGAAACACAGTTTGTTTTAAATTTAAAATTTTAAAGAACTAAAAATGTAAAATATTAAAAATTGAAAATACCTGAAAAATAATACGAAAGTTCAAGTAACAAAAAATATGAAACAAAAAATTAAAAAACAATAATGGTGTTTTTCCAATCTGAAAAGGCGATGATGTTAGGTTTTTATCGAGTTATTTAACGGTTTCTGAAAAATCCGTAGATGGTTTCTATTTAAAAGTACATTGAAGAACGTGAGAAAGAACATCAATACGGTTAAAGTTTATATTTATTATAAATTAATTGTGAGCAAAACGTGTTATTTTTAACTTTCCTTGCTAAATGAAATTACATAACTACGAGACAATTTTCAGATAATGTTATCTCTAAATTTTGTTTTGGTTCTGTTATTGCTCTCATCCTAATGCAAACAAAATTCTGATATTTTCCACTCTTCTTAATAATTACGAGGAGTACCTTAGATTGTGTATCTAGCAATATATTTTTGATTTGTTCTAACAGTTAACTTTTTTTATTGTACAAAATTCGTGGTTTTTAGGCTGTGCTGTAAACTAATGGATTTACAGGCCAGCGGTAACAAAAAAATAGTAAACTTGGGTTGTATTACAGCCGTAACAAAAAAACCCCATCTTAATAAAAAAAAACTTAATCAAGAACGAAACGGTAATTTCTTGTAGTTTATAATTTGATGTTTCTATCAAAGAAAATTTTAAATTTAAAATAGGAAAGATATTCTTGCCCTATGATTGCCTTAATAAGTAAATGCTTACCTGAATGGGCAACACATAGGTCCATACCGACAAAATTTTTCATGCGCCGGCATACTTTCACCTCGACCCCTAAATGTACATCCTACGTCTTCATATCTGAAACACATTTGATTGTGAAATAGGCTTATTTATAGGATTGTTATAGGCCAACACAACATATATTCTAGCATTGTTTTTTTAATTTAGAAAATGTATCACACACGGAAGTTTAAAATTAATCACTTACCAGTCGAGAACATATTCCTTTCAAAAATTTAAGAAAAAAATGTGTAACCGCGATTTCGAAAAAGCATAATTAGAACTTTTTAAGCTACAATTTATACTAAATTTGACAGTCCTATGTTCCATAAAGCTATAATATATGTATGTGAACTTATCTTTCAATAATACAATTTTTTAGTAAGTGACTGTTTTGCTATCTCCGTTTTTTAAAGCACAGACCAACACCACAAGATGATTTTGTTAGGTAATTTTTCCAGTATTGTCTAAATTGAAAAAAATCGATTTTTCCAAAAAATCTTCTTTTTAACATTACATTTTCTGTAATTCATGACAATTTCATTTGACTGTGTTTACTGTAAATGATTAAAAAAAGCCTGGCTCCTTAGAAATTATTAAGATATACGTGGATATACCTATATATGAAAGATATTTGCTTCTCACTCAGGTATTATTAAAAATTATATATCTTTTATGCTCCAGAGCATATACTCATTTACAACATTTAAAACCGTCTTAACGAGTTATCTCATTTAAGACCTATCAGTTGGAAAAAAAATTAATGCTAAACCAAATGACCCCTTACTTTCGCTATATTAAACGATGTCGAATTAATCTATATTTAGTTTTAGTGATACTCTCGAAAATAATACGAATCGTTTGATTCCTCCTTAATATGATACCTGTCAAGATGAGTTACAAAAATGTACATTTTAGGTTAGTCTGAATAGCGTACTGGTTCAATCATTTTGATTTTTTAAGGCAAACTTTGCTAGGGACACTCGTTGCATTTATACCAATAGTTCGATGCGTTACTCATGAAAAGGATCAAAGTGGGCGTTGAGCCTGTAGGCGGAAATTAAAAGACACGACACATATAGTATATATAAACAAATTGCATGCTCAATCAATCAGCAGTGTGGTGAAGTGAAAGTCCGAGTTAAAAGGGAGGGGGGGGGGATACGGGCCATGACGGAAATGATACAAGCAACTAAAAAGAAGCAATTAGAAAAAAAGGTACTATGAGGTGGCACTCAGCTCTTAATGAATCCCACCACACCCAGGATTACACAATTTATATATGCACATAATTAAGTGGTAAAATCAGGCACAAAAAATTGAAACAATAACGAAGAAAATTTTTACACACACTTTTCTCGACAAAAGGATAGTTTCATTATGAAGAAACTTCTGTAAGCTATTTAATGATGTAACAAAGTTACTATAGTCCGTTTCAGAAATGTATTGAGTAATAAAATGGGGAATTCTGTCCAGTTTGGCTGAATTTTGGGGTCGTGCATAGGCGTAGGTAAAATTTGTTTATATAAATAATAATAAAGATCCTTTTAAATCCCTGTCATTTTGCATACCTAATGAGGTTTTAATATATTACAATTATTAACTCGTACGTTAATACATACATAATAGGCTAAAACCTAATGGAGGCAGGTAATAAAATACAAATTGCAAATGCTTCTTAATTGTGTTTTAAAAGTGTTACGCCATACTGTTAACAGTTTTATAAGAATATTAATAAAATGACAACATGTACTCCAACGAAAAGATGTTTTAATAATTCTCCACTATCAGTGAGTGAAAAAGTTATTATTTTAAATGTACAATGTACACAATTGCATAAAACACGATTATCCTAGTTTTACTGTACAAGAAATTGTTGAACGATGTTTCCGAATGACTGGAATTGAAACGTCTACCGTTTTCAAATTATTGCGGGAGAGAAAGGTAGCAGGTCAAGTGGAACCTCCCAAGAAAAATCCAGGAAGACTAGCAAAAGTCCTTGATGAAGACACCAAATGTGCAATTCGAAGAAAAGTTCACCCTTTTTATTTTAGAAATGAAATAACCACTCTAGATAAAATTTTGATGGTGCTTGACCAAGATGAAAGTACTCCTTTGATAACTAGAAAACTTATATGGATAACTTTAAAAAATATAGTTTTTGCCTGAGAAAAGCATAACCGAAAAACACTTCTACTGGAAAGCGATAAAATTGTATGCTGGTGACGAAAATACCTGAGAAGTATAAAGCAGTACCCCAGGGAGCAAAATATTTTTTTTTATCTTGATGAGACGTAGATCAACGGTACAAAAAAATGTGGCAAGACAAAAATATAACCAGTGCCCGTCAAGCTTTCATCGAAGGCTTGTCAACGGGTATTAAAGTGCCTTCGAGAAAAGGGAAGAGACTAATAATTTTAAAAGGTTTGCTAACTTTTCAGTCGTGTCGGACCATGAGGACATGAATTCGGATGTTTTCGAAGACCATTTTGGTAAAATGATAAAATATCTTCCGGCTGATTCGGTAGTGGTTATAGATAACGCAAGCTATCATTCACGGCACATAGAGAAGACACTAACTTCATCTTGGAGAAAACAAGAAATTATCGACTGGCTAACTATCAAGGGTATTGAGTTTGAATTCAATTTGATAAAGAAAGAACTACTAGCCATATCAAATTTACATCAAAATCGTTTTATGAAACATGCCGTGGAAGATTCAGTGGAAGATATACCAGAAAAATATAATGTAACTGTCCTGCGCTTACCGCCATATCATTGCGAACTAAATCCTAAAGAACTTATGCGGGCGCAAGTGAAAGGATTTGTAGGAAGACAAAACACGATATTAAAAATGAAAGATGTTAAGCTACTGTTTAATCAAGCCCATAAAGAAGTGATACCAGAGAACTAGCGAAATGCAGTCCAGGATGTGATTAAACAGAAGGAGAAAATGTGGGATCTTGACAACCTGATCGACCATTTAATTATAATGTCAAGTGGTGATGACAGTTCCTCAGATTACGAAGAATATATCCTATTACAATTTAATTGTGGTATAATAACAAATAATAATAATTATTTTATCTATATATATATTATGTACATGTTATATATAATTTTTATTTTGTTAAAATAAAATTTCGTTAAATTTAAATTATTTCTATAAGAGTGCCCAACCGCACGCCTTTGGCCCACGATTTTCAGTGTTTATCAACGGTTAACAATAGGGAAAACGCATAAATTGACCCAAAACCGGGTGGTACTACCTGCACTTAATGAAAAGAAAGAATATTGCAATGAGATCAATGTCAAACTATGGAAGTGGCATAAAATATTGGTGGGTCACCCTGTAGTACTTTTGCATACCCAATGAGGTTTTATTACTGTATACATTTCTAAAACAGAGTATAGTTACATAACTTCAGTGAATATAAGCCTTAGCTCGTAATGAATCACACCACACACACGGTAAGACAGTTTATATATGCACATAATTATTTGGTAACATCATTCACAATAAATTCAAAAAATATATTACACTTTTCTCGATAAAAAGAGAGTTTCATTATGAAGAAAGTTCTGTAAATAATTTAATCACGTAAAAAACTTACTAGTTACATAACATGAATATTTTGTTAGCCCAGGGCAAGTACGCCGAAGAGCTGCCGCTCTCTGCATGTTGCTCGAACTCTGATTGTGTTGAAAAAAAAGGAGCCTTGAAAGTGACAATTAATTTAGTTTGTAACTTTTAAACGGTTGCCATGGTGTCAACGAAATTTGGGCAAATAAATTAACTCACAGTAATGCTTGTTTCCATATGTGAACTGCTATTCAATATGTCTGTCTTATACAGGGGCAGATGAAATTTCCCAGTTAAAATTATACATTTTTAAATGAGTTGACAAATTTTGCATTTTTTCTTCTTCATCATTTTGCTATAAAAAAGGTTATACCTTATTTTAGTGGATATCATGTGGTGTTTTGGAGAGAATCGTATTTTTTAACAACATATAATTATACTCCTAAAGTAATTATTTTTATTAATTATGTTTCAAAAGTTGATATAAATCCTGTTGTCAGCATTTAGTGATTTAATAACACCATGGATGAGTTTAGCAATGAAGAATATGCAGATATGCATTTAATGTTTGGTAATGCTGGTGAAGCTGTTCGCTGTTACTCTAACATCTTTCCAAATAGAAGAGTTTCACATTGGAGACCTTTTATGGAGGACTTTTATAACGGAACAAAAACTTCAGAAAATGTATTGAGGTTTAAGGTGAACATATTGAAAACATTTCTTGACAACTGTATCTTTTTTTAATTGATTTTATTAAATAAATAGACTTCTTATTGCGTTTTAGATCGTTGGTATGTATCGTGCATATTGTTAATAAAATGCTCTTCTCTAAAACAGTACAAGATATTGTTTTTATAAAATATAGAGATTTGCAAGAGTAAAATAGGAATCTATTTAATGAGAAGATAAAGGTATCATAATAATAGATCTATGACAATTGTAACAGAACGGCAACTATGACTCTGATTCAACCCTAATTTAATTCCTGTTCATATATGTGCTTAATAACATTCATATCAGGGAGCCAAGCTATACGTCCCGTTGTTTTTACTGAAAGATGGTGAGGGCTTCTTTTTTATTTCAAATCTGTCAATTACAGAAATCACTTTGGAAATTACATTATGGTGGGACTGCATCAAACTACGCTGGACTCATGGCTTGTGTATTTTTGAGTGAGATTATTACAAAATATTAAATCTTTGGGCGGCGCTACTAATATATCAAATATTAGCACAGGAGCACAACACAGGCGACCTTCACTTTTCTGCACATTTAACCAAATGTCTTAAAAACTTCAATAAAAAATTAAAAAATGTTGTTTTTACTGAAAGATGGTGAGGGCTACGTTTTTGTTTCAAATCTGTCAATTAAAGAAATCACTTTGGAAATTACATTATGGTGGGACTGCATAAAACTACGCTAGACTCATGGCTTGTGTATTTTTGAGTGAGATTATTACAAAATATTAAATCTTTGGGCGGCGCTATTAATATATCAAATATTAGCACAGGAGCACAACACAGGCGACCTTCACTTTTCTGCACATTTAACCAAATGTCTTAAAAACTTCAATAAAAAATTAAAAAACTAACAACCATATTCATTACAGATGTTTAAATTTAGACGAGGTCTAACCGGTTAGTTAAAGAATATAAATAAAATTTTTCTATATAACATATTACAAAATATCTCAGTGACAGTAGAACATTGCTGTTGAAATAATAGTAATTTCGGGCGTAAAACTTTCTATTTTGTAAATATTATATTGTATTATAAATTAAAAAAAGGACACTAGCTAGTTCTACAAATAAAAATTTATATTTAATTTATTGAGACATACAAATCAAAAGCCTACGTTTCGACACTGATTAGTGTCATCTTCAGGGCTCCAAAGAAAAAATCGTAATATGAATCACAAAAATATTTTTCAACGCATATCTAAAAGTGAAATAGAAAGGTGTACGTGTTCACAAATTCAAATCATAAACAAAATACACGTACACAAAATTATCATAATCGATATCTAAACTAGAATTTGTAAAATATGTAGAAGCATAATTGCGAAGCACATGCACTAAAGCTACAGACGTTTTAAAACTTTACAACAAGAACAATTACGAAACGATTAAGTGATTTTAAAAATAAAGCTATACAATTTTTTTTCGCTTTTTTTTTATAATCACCTAACATTTCGTAATTGTTCTTGTTGTAAACTTTAAAACGTCTGTAACACTAGTGCAAGTGTTCTGCAATTACTATTCTACATATTTCACAAATTCTACTTTTTATATAAGTTTAGATATCGATTGTGATAATTTTTTGCACATGTATTTTGTTTATGGTTTCAATTTGTGAACACGTACAATTTTTTTATTGTACTTTTAAATATGCGTTGAAAAATTGTTGACTGTTGTTATAATTTGTTCTCTATAGCCCCGAAGATGTCACTAATTAGTGTTGAAACGTAGGCATTTGATTCGTATGTTCCAATAAATTGTCCAAAAAAAGCTGTAAAACTTCATTCAATTGAATTACATTGTTGACCAAGAAAATTCCTCGGAAAATTCTAAAAATTTATGACTACTGTGTGGTGCAAAAACACGCAACCCTGGCAAGCGTGAAAGCCAAGTATGTGACAGCCTAAACAGCTTGATGACGTCCCGTCAATCGTCAATAAAAATACAAATTGATGGTATTACCTACAAGAAAATATAAGCTTTGCGGCAATTGCTTCAAGTGTATAACATCTCGCTTCGGATTTGTGGCCTCTACATTTGGGACATTTCTTTATTTTGACAAAACACTGATCGCAAATACTGTGTCCTGCTCTGCATTGTCTTATTTGAGCACACATATAATTGTTGCAAACTGGGCATAATAGATTTTCTTTGATGATGGCAATTTCCTCTTCATCTCGCATTCTATATGAATCTGAAAATCGATAAGAAAAGTTTAAAAACTGAGTTATATCATTCGGTACAAGAAACAAAGTTTTATATATCCAGACCTGTTATTTAGTAAGTTGGCTGGGGTCTCGGTTTGGTTCAATTGGATCAAGTATTAGAATTTGATTTTGACTCACATATACAACTAGAACGCATTTTCCCAGGAAAGTTAAAAAATCGTAAATATCCCATTTTCGACACTTTTACGAAATATCTCCCTTATTTTTAAGGATATAAGGTTGAGGTTTTCGCAACAGAGGGCTACTTTTTTATGAAATTAAAGACGGCACCAGCAGAATTTTCATAGCACTTTTGGTTTTTGTGATAAAGTGCATTTTTGAAAATGATGCTTTTTCAGGCACCCCTCGTATCCCAACTATCTGATAACTTATCAAAAAGGCGAAAACTGTTTCTTTTATGACTTTTTCCGTAGAATTCAGTGTCAGGTTAAAAATTTATCGCACCCCACTTTATTTTTTTTAAATGGGACACCCTGTATAATATCATTAATATTTATTAAGAATAATGTAGGCTTTCCAAAAATATATACATGTATGGAGTTATTCTGAAAAACAAGTTCAAAATTCGAGATTTTCTAAAACTTTCTTTTATGTCCAATAAGTAGGTAATACGCTATGGCTATGACAAAAATGTATTAAAACAAAATGCATGTAAGTAATTATTATACTAAAGATCTAATACTTTCAAACTTAATTCAAAAGATCTTAACTCTTAATTATGGATAACAGCATTTTAACTTAATTATGACAAAATTATTGAATTTTACTAAAAACAAAACAATAATTACACATCTTACTTAAAACTTAAGTTTTGAAAAAGCAAAGAGTTTCCAAACTAACGGCCATTTTCCCATAGGCAAAACTGACACTTTTTCGTTATTTTTCTAATAGCAGTCAAAATGCAAATTTCGGAAAGTTAAATCGATTGCCGCACGAAGCTTCGCTACAGACTGATATCGTGTTTTAAATCGAGGGGGTCATCCGAGGGGTCATCTTACAGGTCCTTGGGAATCACATATTTCTTGAGGAAAGTTATCGTCTGAAATGCGCTTAAAAGCGCGGAGTTGTGCCATGGGACACCGTCTTGTTGTACCCCCTTAAAAATTAGATAATTATTAATATTTAATTGTATTAAGCGATTGAAAATTCCCGCTCATGCAAAAATAAGATTCATCGGTCCAGATAACGAGTCTGCCAAAACATTCATCAATATGGATTTGTTGTAAATACGATTAAAAAGCAAAAAGTAAATGTTGAACTATGTGAAATGTATATAGGTGATACTAATATTTTTGCAAAATTCTTTGAGCAACAGACTTGGATACACTACTTCTTCTATTTGCTGGCAAGGCGTGATGAAGGTGTCGCTGTCACTTCTACATAAACCAATACGTTAATATATTTTCTCTCTCTATTTTGTTTGGTGTATGCTTTAGGACGGAGCTGGATAAATGATCCGTACTCAACTAAATTGATTTAAGGCGGGCAAATATGTCTCGGAAAAGTTGCCTTTTCCCTGGATATCTATTGTGAACAAAAAGGACTCCTAAGATATTATCCTAACCATAGCGCTCAAAATACGTTATCTTTGTACATATAATTCCGAAGCTCCTTGGGGATTTTATATAATAAAAAATATATATAAAAGGTATCATACTTTTCATAATTTTCGTATATCGCCATTATCGTAAAAAAGTAAATTAAATATAGTATATAGTTAAATAGAAACAACAAAACAACAAATATGATTTATTAGAAATCAAAAACTGACAAAACCGCAAAGTTTTTGACATTTTGCTTTTTGTTCCAAACAAATTAGTCATAGTCTAGTAATTGGACACAAACGATAATTTTAGAAAATCTCGAATTATGAACTGGTTTTTTATAATTGCATACATGTATATATTTCTGGAAAGCCCACATTCTTTCTAATAAATTTAAAAAATAATATACAGGGTGTCCGATTTAATAAATGAAGTAAGGTTCGATAACTTTTTAACCTGACCTCGTATACGTATTCTGAAATCTACGGAAAAAATCAAATAAAGAACGGTTTTGAACTTTTTTTGTTAATAAAAGCTGCAAAGCGGCAGCACTGGTCACAAATTTCAAAAAACACCTAATAATTTTAATCCAGCTTTAACTTTTATCTGCTTCCTCCGGCAAAGGCCTTACACAGTACACAGAGAATATATATTAGCTATTCTGTAACAGTATCTGTGTTCTCTCGTATATACGTATTTCGACGTCCAGTAGTGGTTGCCGCACTACGAAGTGACGTTTTCGTCGGAGCTGATCCAATAACAGCTCGCAGCAAATACGCGAGCGACCAAATAAATGACAACAAGCTTTATATAAAATGTGGAGATGCAAATAAATCTACCGGCGGTGTTTCAAGTTAATCCGCACGTCGTGGTCCCCTCACCAATATTCTTTAATGAAAGTAAGACTAACGGGAAACTATACTGTAAATATAGGTATTTACTCGAGTATTATAGATTCGGAAGTTTATCTATATGTTATGTTGTGTTATATGTGTGTCTATTGAAGATCGCATCAAAGGTATACTAACATACTAAAGGTAACTTTTTTCCTTGAAAATACCTTTTAATAGACGAATCATCAAAGTCTTTATGAAGACAACACCTATTCTTACGATATCCCTTATATTTTACATTAGCTGGGCCGATTTTTGGAAAGTTAAAATATTTCCAGTTACTCTCTAACGTTACTTGATTAGACTTCATGGCAATAGTTCTATGCTTAGTAGTAGTATTTCTATTTATTAGTTTACAACTATTAAAGAGGTCGGATTTACTTAGTTAAGTTCGAATTTATTTCTATTTTTCTCCAACATATTTATCTGATAGAAATAAATCCCTATAAGTGTGTAAATTAGGACATAAAGTGGTAAATTATACCTATTTAAATTTATTGAAATGTATCAAATTTTTAGTCAAAGGCGCAGTTCAAAATTACTAAATATTTCCTTAAAAACGACTTTAAATTCAATACAAAGTTAATATCTCAGTCAGATTTAGGTTATTTTTACCTTAAAATATTCCTTCAATGTCCAAAAAAACTTAAAGGTAAATTCGCTAAATCAAAATTGACAAATTTTGAACTTCACAGTTAAATCGCGGAGCGTCTGACTCCGAAAAAAACGTACCACGATTTCGGAAATTACTAGATTTCGGGGGAAATCATTTGATTTCCTATGATTTCTGAGATCTCTTATATGATTTCTTGATTTTCTATATGATTTCCTGATTTTCTATTTGATTTTCTGATGAAAATTTATGATTATGGCATTGTTTCTTTCAACATTTCATTTCATGACAAAAAATAAAAATTACCATATAAACATTAATGGAGCAAAAGAAATTTTTTTAGAAAATTTAATTGAAATACTAACTTAACATGTTTGAATAATAATTTACCAGAGTATGTTTTATAGTGAAAAAAAAAATCGTATTAGCAGGCATTACCTTAATATTCGTTCTTAATAAGAAATTTTCAATAAACAGAAATAAAACATAACAATAATACAAACTCGAATAAAATACATTGTTACTTTTATGCTCTTTAACTTTTTCTATTTGTATCCTTTTAGCCTTTTTTATTTCAATAAAACAATAAACTTAAAGTTAAATGCCTTAAATAACTTAAATGCCTCTAAACCTTGCTGGGGAAGTTGTATAAACTTAAACGGCATCTATCTAGTGGTACAACTAGATACTACTACTACAACACTAAATAATCCATACAAAAACTTCAAAATGCATGTGTATGTTTCGCACCTCGTTTCGCACATAATATACCCTTTAGGAACCATATTACGCCGTATCCGAGACCGTATCTCAACAAATATTCTATCCTTTCAAGGTCGAGTAGGCGCGAGTATCATATGTTAATATCATTTATTTTTCGCATATTAACAACTAACCTCCCTATTTAAAGTCTATATTCACAACGCAAGGACATAACTATAGTACTCGATACTTAAATTCTTTTAGAATAGTACAGCATAGGTCAGCAGCATTTCAAAAATTCTTCAGTTTCATCGAAGTTCAGATGTGGTATAATTTCTTTAAAAAATAATAGAATATAACTAATAATAAATATAGTGCTAGACAAATCCTCTAAAGTGTCCGCCCGCGTGTGGTGTCTGCATTCTATGTCCCCTGATTTTCGCTTAAGTCCGCTATAAAAACATGTTATTATTATTTTGTTTGTTTTGTTTTCACACTTTATTCCTAATATTCACTTTTTAATAAAAAATCTTAGTTTTAATGATCATTAATATTTATAAATGACTAATGTCGTTGGTATGTTTCAGTTTTTAAGGCTGCATTACGTATTACGAAGAACGTCTGAGTCTGTGCAATGGTTATTAAAATCGCGATGCAGACCCTGTTTGCCTGTGAGACATTTACATTGTAATATTTTTATATTTTAATATTTTGTATGTCTCATATGACAAAGTTTTGAAATCTTTTGATGTAGGTAATTATCTCATAAAGCGGATAATGATTTCGTGATTTGCGATGTGATTTCGGAGATTTCGTATGTGATCTCATGATTTCCTATGTGATTTCCCCGATTTCATATTTGATTCCCTGATTTCGACCACGATTTCCTGATTTCGAAGGAAAACGTACAATGATTTCGCGAGTGACATGCCCCTCGATCCCAATTGTACGGAATAAAATACAAAGTTAACTTATTTAAAATTGGATGATTCATTTATTCAGAGCAGTTTTAAATGATAATAAATCTTAGTTTTAATGATCATTATTATTTATAAATGACTAATGTCGTTGGAATGTTTCAATTTTGCAAGGCTGCATTACATATTACGAAGAGCGTCTGAGTCTGTGCAACGGTTATTAAAATCGCGATGCAGATCATGTTTGCCTGTGAGACATTTACACTGTAATATTTTTATATTTTAATATTTTGTATGTCTCATGTGACAAATAAAGTTTTGACATTTTTTGATGTAGGTAATTATCTTATAAATCGGACAATGGTTTCGTGATTTGCGATGTGATTTCGGAGATTTCGTATGTGATCTCATGATTTCCTATGTGATTTCCTGATTTCCTATGTAATTGCCTGATTTCATATTTGATTCCCTGATTTCGACCACGATTTCCCGATTTCGAAGTCTTCCATAAGGTTATTTGGTCAATGACCCCAAAAATATTTCAGAAAATAAATTATTCGTTTGAACGTTCCTCCTAAAAATTGTAATAAAACGCGAACCTTGGGAAAAGTTAAATACGCTACACGTTGCGTTCCTTAGCTACCGAGCGGCAGCCGAACGTGATAACAAACGGAATATGAAATCGCGATTTGGGTCATCAGCCGGTCTCTTCTCCTAATTCGATCGATCGGTCGCGGCATCACGTCGACATGTGGATAACCCGATATTGTTTCGGACGTTTTTAATCGATGAAAATTGATTTATATACTGTTTTTTGTATTACATATTTTTTATTTTTATGATCCATGTGTGAGTTTGAAATATACAGGAAATAAAATGTTGGTAGTGACTAGTGCAAAAAAATAAACAACTGAAAAGTGCTTACGAACTTAATTTTGCAAAAATAACCAATTTCAAGGTGGTCTATGTTTGAGTTGTGAATGTGGATGAGATAAAATGTGGGGAATGTAAAAAATTAAACAACTAAAGGGTGCTAACGAACTTAATTTTGAGAAAATAACCGAATTCAAGGTAAGTGGTCGCAATTTGTCAGAACTTAGTATACGACAAACTAGTAAAGACAAAAATAAAGAGGTTCATCGAAACTTTCGCAAAAGTATGACCGATTTAGCTAACTGGATATGTGGTTGTGAAGTCTCTAACTCGTTTTATTGTTATGTTTTTTTGTTGTTTTCTAAGGACTCGTCGGACTCATTATGGTGCAAAACCAGTGTTAAAGACTTAAAACACTTAAAAAAAAATCAGAAAAAGATGCGTTTTCTGCAGATCACATGAAATTTTCAGTGAACTATGCTACGGTCGAAAGTCTTGATATTCGCACTCAGCTAGACACAGCTTATAGAAAATCCCTTAGAGATTTTCTCAGAGATTTTAATGAAAATGTATCCAAAAATCATTATATTTTAAACAAAATTATAGATTGTGTAAAATTTTGTAGGACATTCGAGCTAGCACTACGTGGCCATGATAAAACTGCTTTGTTTGAAAATCCAGAGGTTTAAATTTTGTTGAGGAGTTGGACCAGTATATCCGCTTTAGCAATGTTAAGTATCGAGAAATCGTTTATAGAAGGAATGTGCGTGCAATTTTAACGAACGAGTCAATTCAGCATTTTTCCAATTCTAAAGAAAGAAGAGTAGACCTGAACTTCGAGAGAATTTAAAGCTCAATTTAAACATAAAATATTAATTTTTTTTTTAAGTATGCCTATTTTTAAATTTGTTATTGACCTCCCAATATAATTCACTACGTGCTGCCACTGATTCAGAGTGTTATCTGTCTTTGATATATCTGATCTGTAATAGATAGATAGACTCCTTATGTATCAAAGGCTATTCAGATACTACCGAGGATACTACATTCTGCAAAAGCTGAGGTTTTGTCAATTTTTTTAAAGATTTTACCTCGGTTTTTACTTTAGGTTTTACTAGTATTTAAAATAGTATTATACATAGGCTTATTAAAAACAAATAGTGCTAAGACGTTACATAAGCAAAAGGTTTGACATTTTGCAAAAAAAACTTAAAATGACACAGGGATGAACTAGTAAAAATTTAGTTCGAATCCTATTTGCCAAAAAAACTGGCGGTCTAATATTATATTTAAATATTCAGGAAAATATCATTTCCTGAAATAAAACATTCTTTTTATGGAGGAAAATAATAAAGGATATACTTAATTTATTTTTATAGGCTACGTACGTTAAAAATAAATAAGTAAACATAATAATTACTTCAATAATAATAAGTGATAATAATAATATAAAAAAATCGGTAAATTTCCTTTACTCGAACCTTCCCTCGTTTACATTTATTTGGAACAGTAAAGTGTGATCTTATTTAGTTCCGCATTTAACCATTTAGTTAATACATATACGACTGTCTTTTCAAGTATTTTTGTATCAATTTACCCCTATGTCACATTTGATACCAACTGTATGGCATACAATACAAAGTTAATGTATTTAATATTCCATGGAACGTCTATTCAAAGTATTATCTGTCTTTGGTAATAGATATGCTCATTATGCTACAACGAGTGCTACAAGGACTTTTCATATACCGAGTCAGATACTACATCCTGCAAAAACTGAGGGCTGCGTCAAGGTCGTTTTGTCCGAGGTTTTGCCATATAGGGTTTTACTACCAGTGGCGGCTCGCGGGTGAAACAGTTAGTGAAGTACAAATGAAGCAAGAAAATATGGCAATAATTTTTTTCCAGATTTTTTTTATATGTGAAAGGGGTAGAATATTTTTTTACGACTTACCTAAATTTTGTATACTAAATCAATTCTCCTATCTTTCATAGCAGCAGATATATTTATATCATCCTCATAAAATGGATGAGTTGCCTTAATCTCCTCCAGAAATTCCTTTTGAATTGAAATATTGCCTAGAGAAGTAAGTCTTTCTTGAGATATTGTATTTCTTAAATAAGTTTTTACACGTTTGAGGTAAGAAAAACTTCTTCCCACTGAAGCACTTGTCGACGGTATTGTCAAAATAAGAGAAAACCTTTTATATGCTTTGCAGCGATATATTATAGTTACTGTCATTGGAAAAAATAAGACCAAGCTCATTTTTAAGTCGTTGACTTTTTGAAAATATTTCCCCATATAACTGTAACAAATTTTCAAACGGGCCAGTCGGAAAATTTAAACTATATTCGGAAAACTTAGCAGAATCTGCCAGACATAAAAATGTAACTTTTTCACAGTCTTGAAAGCTTAGTGTCATTTTCATTAAAATATGGTCCAATATTTCATAAAAAAGGGTTCTATACTTAACCCTAATTTCTTCAGGTGAAAGCTTATGTTCATTTCTTTGTTTACAGAGCGCCTCACGACATCGTTATTAGATATGCAAACATGAATGTCAAGCGAATTTTTTTTAAAGAATGCAAATGGTATGTCCGTGATTAAAAAAATGTCATAAAACACTAATGCCAGAAACGTGAGTAGGTAAACTAAACATAGCACTTCCAGCAAAGTCGAAGCGGTTTGCGAAACTGTTATAGTTGTTATAATAAAGTTCGATCGAAAGTTTTAAAAAGACATGCCGCCAACGGTCAAGTAAAATATTTATTCGAGATGTACAGTTTATTTTTTGCCAATTAGGTGAATAAATGAATGTAAAAACTTAAATTTCAAGAGATATATAATAAATATAGTTAGAGGTTTGCTTGTTTATTTTCCTGGTGAAGTAGCACTTCACCTACTTCACCTGAATAGCCGAAATACTGTTTACTACTACTTAAAACAATGTTAAATATAGGTTTATTAACAAAAATCGGATCAAAGAACCAAGGTTCAAAATCCGCTATCTGAGGCATTTAACACTGCTACTTTCCCCTCAAGCCCTCTTGCGTTGGGAGTACTTGGGAGAGTGTTGAGGTTTAATTCCCCCTCAGAGATATTGAAAATAATTCCCATTTTTTATTAACAAAATATTAAAATATTTATCCGTAATTTTTTCTGCTGCATTCTAAAGCTTATCTCCAAGGGTACGCCACCGAAGTCAGTGACATGAAACAGATAGAATTTCATGTAAAATAAGCTAAGTAGTGGCAAATAAAATATAAGGTAAACTTTGGTAGTATTGGCAGTAAACCAGATTTTTATTTGCATTATTTAAATAAAAAGAGCTCGAAAAAGAGGGTCTGCATAATTTGCTGACCAGAATAAAAAACGTGCTACCATCTTAATTTATTGAAAAAACTTCACCAAATCTTAAACATGTAATTGGTTTCTCTAGCAGTACACGCTACCATAAAAATAATTATTTAATTTAGCCCTTAAGGGCTAGTTTACTCTTAAAAAAATTTATTAAAACCATGCGACCACCGCTTTTCATAAACCAAATTCAACAAAAATTTAGTCCTGAAAGACACTTCACAAGGACTTTAAGTTATCGTAAAAAATATTATTTAAATCAGCCCTTAAGCGCTACTTTAGTCTTACAGATTTTTAATAAAACCGTGCGACCACCGCTATTTATACACCTAACTCAACAAAAATCTAGACCAGAGACACATTTTACAGGAGATTCATGCTAATATAAAAATTATTATTTAATTCAGCCCTAAAAAGCTACTTTACTCTTAAAGATTTTTACTAAAATAGTGCAACCACCTTTATTTATAAATCAAGCACAGCTAAAATATAATCCTGAGTGACAATTTACAAGAGCTTTATTATTTAATTCAGCCCTAAAGGGCTACTTTACTCTTAAAGATTTTTACTAAAATAGTGCAACCACCTTTATTTATAAATCAAGCACAGCTAAAATATAATCCTGAGTGACAATTTACAAGAGCTTTATTATTTAATTCAGCCCTAAAGGGCTACTTTACCCTTAAAGATCTTTACTAAAACAGTGCGACCATCGTTATTTATAAATCAAACACAACGAAAATATAGTCCTGAAATACATTTTACAAGAGCTTCATGCTACCACAAAAATTATTATTTAATTCAGTGCAACCACCGTTATTTATAATTCATACTCAACGAAAATATTCTCCTGGAAGACATTTTACAAGAGCTTTATGCTACCATAAAAATTATTATTTAATTCAGCCCTAAAGGGCTATTTTACTCTTAAAGATTTTTACTAAAACAGTGCGACCATCGTTATTTATAAATCAAACACAACGAAAATATAGTCTTGAGAGACATTTTGCAAGAGCTTTATGCTACCACAAAAATTCTTATTTAATTCAGCTCTAAAGGGCTACTTTACTCTTAAAGATTTTTACTAAAACAGTGCGACCATCTTTATTTATAAATCAAACACAACGAAAATATAGTCTTGAAAGACATTTTACAAGAGCTTTATGCTACCACAAAAATTATTAAAGCCTAAAGGGCTGCTTTACTCTTAAAATTTTTTACTGAAACAGTGAGACCACCGTTATTTATAAATCACACATAACGAAAATATAGTCCTAAAAGACATTTTACAAGTGCTTTATGCTACCGTAAAAATTATTATTTAATTCAGCCCTAAAGGGCTACTCTCGGGGCTACTTTACTCTTACAGATATTTACTAAAACCGTGCGACCACTGTTATTTATAACTCAAACTCATCAAAAGTATATTTTACGGTTTAAGTGACATTAATTGTTTAAGAGTAAAGTATGCCTTAAGGGAGTTTTAAATTGTCTCTCAGGACTATATTTTCGTTGAGTTTGCGTTATAAATAACGGTGGTCTCGCGGTTTAAATAAAAATCTTTAAAGTAAAGTAACCCTTAAGAGCTGATTTAATAATTATTTTTACAATAACTTATAACGCATATAAAGTGTCTCTCTGTATTTTCGCTAAAGTTGTTTAAGTAAACTTTTTTAAGAAGAAACTTGCCCTTAAGGGCTGAATTAACCAAATATTTTTATGGTAGCGTGTACTACTAGTGAAGCTTATTACACGTTTAAAATTTGGTGAAGTTTTTTTAATAAATTACGATGGTAGCACGTTTTTTATTCTGGTCAGCAAATTATTTATTTAAATAAAAATATTTTCCTAATGTATTCAGGAAAAAGGTTAGAAAATTTAAGAGGGACAAAATCGAAAAATAATATGTCTTATTCATCCCACACTTAATTTATTTCTTTTGTCCTATTATTGCAATGTAAATAAATGATTTTAAACGGCTAAACTTCGTTGCGAAAACTAAAGGATAAGATGCAGTGAAACAGATGCTTTGCTCTTCCCGCCTAAACAATATAACCACATGCCACTGCCGCTACTGACATATGTGTACACTGTAAAGACAGTTAGACCTCTAAACGGTTAAACCGGTAGGTTAATATATTTATACAAAACATAACAAACATACAGAAAAAATATATCAGGAATATAGAACTGCAAATAAAATAAATAAAATTAATTAACTCGCGTCAATCAATTTTTAAATATCCGATTTAAAAATCTGCTTCTGTTATTCTAACTCTAACAATCTAACTCTTACCCTACAAAATAGACGGAAAATGAGATCACACTATATCCTTGATGAACTAAAATGACACTAGGTTCACTTTGTATCACAAATCGACCATCTAACAAATTTGGGGCACTAAACTTCAAAACTGCAACTAAATGTATTCACTTAGATCACAGAGAGAGGACCACTCCGCGTTTTAAAGGGTCTTTTAACACCCTTTTACCGACTGTGCTTAACTCGGATTGGGTTAGAACATAACAGCAATCCGTCGCCGTCGGGAGCACACAAAAAAATTATTTTAGTTTCAATGGTTCAGATAATAGCTGATTAGATTTTCGGCAGGTAGAACTAACCTTGCTTACTGTTTTGTATGCCAAGGACAAATTTAATTTTTACGTACCGTTCTTCCGTTATATGGGCAAGCAGACTGTTTTGCTTCAAGTTCATACTGATGTCTTATCGCAGTGTTTTCTTATCGTTTTGTTCAGAGACGTATTTGGTTATTTTAGAGTTTCGTTTTTATTTTTCACTATTACCTTTTCAACTGAACTAACGCAGCTACAAACCTACTGGCTAATTGTTCTTTTTTAGCCAGCCATAAACGATTTTCGGTAATTTTTAAAACCTGAGCTGAGACATGCATTATCAGAGTTCACAATCTTTTATTTAGAGATTTTCTCTTTCTTTTTAGCTTTATCAAATACCTTTTATAGTATCAAAATAATAAACATTTGTTTATGTTATGTTATAGTGTGGTTATCAATTAGTGTTGCGACTTTGATTAGTAAATAAGTATCATCAGGTGCAATGCTTAAAAAATTTTTAACATGTTCCTGGTTTAAAATTTTAGACTTTTTTTAGTCTAAAACCTACCATTTTCTTTTTTAAATAAGCAATGCATTTAAAATGCCTGCTCCTGCTACACTACGGTTTTCTTAATTTTTAGCAAAGATTTTATTATCGAGTACATGGACCACTTTGTGGAAGGTTGAAAATTCTTTGAAATTGTCAGATTCACTTAAATTCATTGTAATAATGCAAAATTACGGAAAATACGCATATATAAAAGCATTTAATGACAAATAAATATGTCGAAATGTCAGTTTATTGATTTTTAACAATTGACTTTAAGCGTACTTAGTAAACTGGAAACCTGGTAGCTAACCAAAGCGAAATGCATTAAGCCTCCAACACACTCTGAGATATGTACCATAGACGGTTAATTAATAAATTAATAAATAATAAATTAATTTTGAAATATTACGTGGGGCAAAAATTTTCCACACTACTACAAAAAAAAATTTCCGCACTAGTGCCTGAAAACCAATTTTCCACGTGGATATCGGCGGGGAAAATTGATTTTTCCGCACAGCTGTAGAAAAAATACTTATTAGATTGATTTCAAATTTTGTACGAGAATTAAATGTGATTGTGATAGATATGAACAGGTAAAATTATGGTACGAATTCAAGATGGAGAAACAAAATGTCAGCCGAATAACATAATATTTGTACAAAAGTATTTTATCAGTTTGTTTTTAAACTGTGAAATATTTTTTTAGAAACATTTATAATCAACAGCAAAAGTTATGGTACGAGCGGGGATCGGTCCCGCACCTCTGGATCACTAGTTCATTGCTCTAACCAATTGCGCTATTGTATAAACTGATAAGCAATTCACCAGTAGCATAACCATTGTTGACCCTGCCAAATATTCTAACCTTATGGCGCGGCGTTCCCCACTGGACATCGCTATTAGGTAGCGTCCATATTAGCGTTGATTGAAGGAAAAAGAAAGATGCGCAACCTTATGGGCGAATTCATGGCACAAAAGGTGTCCGAGATATAGCTGGCGACATCGTCGCTGCTAGGAAAGGTGTCCGAGATTTGCTTGGCGCCGCGTGCTGCCAGTCGTTTACAGCGAAACAGCGGATAGATCGGATAATCGGCGGAGATCTACGAATCGCTTACCTGTATTGTTTACATCATCGTAGTTATTGTTTTTTTGCTCGTTTTCGAGTCAAACTCGTGAATTTTTAACTCTACGAAACTAGAGTTCGTTTCATTCTTGTGAAACTGTTAATTAAAGCAAGTATGTCTGCCAGAAAAATAGAGTGTGCGTATGTTGGATGCAACAATAAAAGAAAAAATAAAAATAATGTGGTGAGCTTTTTTAAATTCCTCGTGACGAGGCCTGTCATTCTTTGTCAATGGGTACGAAACAGTGGCAATGTTGAATAAATAAACGTTTATGTGAAATTCATCGTTCTAAACACGATATGTATTCAAGTGGCGAAAGACAATTACTGGAAAAAAATGCTGTTTCTATATTTTGGAAAGGTAAGTGTTTTTTATTTTGAATCTTATTTTTGGAATGTCCTTGCTAAAATTAAATTAATATAAAGAATAAACTACGCAGGATCCTAATAATCTTACAAATGTTATTTGTCTAATGTTATGAATCTCTGAGTATTGGAACTTTCTTCTCTTGATTAGTACTGTTTTTAAAATAAATTAGATGGGTCGTGAATTTATGGCGCCTGATAAATACATGTGCTTGTAGGTAATGGCCGTATACTACCAATAGTATAAAGAAATAACGGGGATTCTGCCAAAAAGTTTATAATACATTTTTTTTCTAATAGCGAAGCTTTCGAAATAACTCATTTCTTCTTTAGGGCTCTATATTCTATAATAACCTAATTATCAGAAGATTTAGGACTTTTTTACAATTAAAAAGTACTTACACTAATTAAAATGCAAAGACAATATTGAGGGAATTTTCAGAAAATATAAAATTGGATAGATTTTAACTACTAAAACTTTGACATCATTTGACAAGAAATAAACAACTTAAAACCAATTGTTTTTCTTTTAAATAATACTGACGGAAATACGTTAAATATGTCAAATATATAATTTTATATTTTCTGAAAATTAAGTCAAAATTGTCTTTTCATTTTAATTAGTGTAAGTACTTTTTAATTGTAAAAAGTCCTAAATTTTCTGATAATTATGTTATTATAGAGCCCTGAAAAAGAAATGAATTATTTTAAAAGCTTGGCTATTAGAAAATAAATGTACTATAGATTTTTTGGCCGAATCTCCGTTATTTCTTTATACTTCTACATCTATATATATATATACAGATATCGCCATATACATCCATCACCATTTTCAGACACACTGTATACACCATGGGCCTAAATTTAATTGATTTTAAAATATTGAGGAAAATTTTCATTTTATAATTTTGACAACCTGTAAAATCCAAACGGTTTGACTTAGCGAAAGCCCGGAGCAAAACGGTTGGCATATTCCGATTTTATTTTTACTTCCCTCGTAAAAGGGAGATATTGAAATCATGAAAAAATCACCCTCCGAGGTTTTTTCCAGATCTTCAGGTTTCAAGGTCTTTAGATGCCGAAAAACATGTTTTACCTGTTCGCGGCATAGCTAAAAAAGTACTTACCGGATTGAATTTATATTTTGATCAAAAATTAAGGGTTATCTGAGGATGACATGGTAACATTTTGTTAAAAATCCAATATGGTAAAACAAAATGGTGGCCTCCTGAAATGTTATAAAAAATTTACTAAAAAATTACTTATCCAATTTATCTAAAATTGTGTACAGAAATCAAGTAATATTGTAGAAATCATCTAGTAAAATTTTAGTACGAATCCAAAATAGCGAAACAAAAAGGCGGTTTAATAAAATATTCTAAAATTCAGCCTGAAAAACTACTTAATGGACGGATTTCAAATTGTGTTTCATAACTAATAGTGGTATAGAGTAGAACTAGTAAAACTGTGGTACTAATTCAAAATAGCGAAACACCATGGTGGCCAAATAAAATATTTATAATCGCGAAAACACCACCGTTTCAGATTTTACATATTTTCAGGTTTTAGCGTCCCTAGATTCCAAAAAGTATTTTATCAATTTCCTCGGTCCGTCTGTTGGTTTGCCTGTCTGTCTCTCAGTTCGCGGCATAGCAAACTACTCATTAAATTGACTTCAAATTTAAGTCAACAATTGATGATCACATGTGGGTGACCTGGTAATGTTTTGATAAAAGTCCGATATGCCGCAACCAGATGGTGACCTAGTGCAACGTTAAAAAAATTACTACTAAAAAACTATTTATCGAATTTCTTCAGATTTTGCCCAAAAATCATGGGAATGAACCCAGTAACATTTTGGTATGAATATAAGATAGAAAAACAAAATGACATTAATTTCAAATTTTATGCAAGCATTAACGTGACCTAGAGATAAACTGGTAAAGTTTTGTTACGAATTCAAGATGGCGAAACAAAATAGTGGCGAAATAATCTTTACTTCCCTCGTAAAAGGAAAGTATTGTCATCGTGAAAAAACACCCTACGAGATTTATTCAGATCTTTATGTTTCAGGGTCCCAAGATGCCGAAAAACATGTTTTCTTAATTCTGTCGGTCTGTCTGTCGATCCGTATCTTCCCGGCATAGCTAAAAACTACTTACCCGATTGACTACAAATTATGGTTAAAAATTAAGGCACAATTTAATTCTGTGATTAAGGGTCATATGGGAATGACCTGATAATATTTTAGTAAAAATCCAATGTCAAAGCAAAATGGCGGCCTAGTGAAACTATTACTAAAAACTACTTAACCAATTTAAATTTTGCACAGAAATCAATATAAATTCAATCTCGAAATTGAATTTAAATGACAGTATTAAGCTGTTTGCGGATGATACTACAATTATATATTTTGGTAACAGTATATTAGACATTTATAGTCAAATTACTTACGATTTCAGCATACTTTCAAATTGGCTCCAATCGTATAAATTATCTTAAAATTTCAAAAAACCATCTTTCATGTTTATTAATAAAGATACTAGAGACATAAATGCCAATCCTAATATATAATTAATGGTAAAAATATAAAGTATTCAATGTCAAAATTTTTCTTTGATTTACTTTAAATTGCAATACCTTATATCCGTATGCTTATTCTTCGAGTCTTAAACCACTGATATTACATATTATATAATAAAGTAATAAAATGTATTCACCGATTGCCATTCTTGGAAACTACAAAAAATCTTTATAAACCTAAAAAACATTTGGAAACGTGTATTCTAATTCATTCTATACGTTACATGGAAACAAATTCTAATATAACTTTTAATAAATCTACAGAAATTCACAATCATAGTACAAGGCAATGTAACAATTTAACAATAAAAAAATCTATTGATGGTATTTTAATATACAATTTGCCAAGCTCATTAAGAAGTATTGAAATATTTAAAATTTAAAAAAGAAGTAAAGAAATATTTTACGGAAAAATAGGACACTTTTAAGAATTAATTTCGTATTTTATTTTACTTTCTTTTACAATCTGGTAAAATCAACTGGTAAAATTGTAGTACGAACTCAAAATGGCGGCTTAATAGAATATTTATAAATTTAGCATAAAAGAAACTATTTAATGGACTGATTTCAAACTGTGTGCCATAACTAATTGGGGTATAATTCAATATTGGGGAACAAAATAGCGGCCAAATAAAATATTTATAATCGTGAAAAAATCACCCTCTCAGGTTTTAAATATTTTCAGGTTTTAGCATCCCTAGATGCCAAAAAATGTTTTTATTGCCATCGGTTCGTCTGTCTGGTTTAAGAGTCATATGAGGATGACCTAGAAATATTTAGGTAAAAATCGAATATGCCGAAACAAGATGGCGGCCTTAAAAAACTTTAAAAAAGTATTATGTAAAAAAATAGTTATCCAATTTCCTCAGATATTGCACCAAAAACATGTGTTACATAGGAATAAATTGGTAATATATTGGTATGAATATAAGATAGTAAAGCAAAATACCGGCCTAGCAAAATATTTAAAAAATTAACCTGAAAGAACTAGTCATTAGATTAATTTCAAAATGTATGCATGCATTAATTGTGATATAGAGATAAATTGGTAAAGTTGTGGAATTCAAGATGGCGGAACAATATGGCGGCCAAATGTTTCTTTTTAAATGAACGCAAAAAAAATCTTATTCAACTGAATGTGATATAAGGATAAACTGGTTCAACATGACGTAACAAAATGGCGGTATGTATCAATGTAAAGAATAAAAAATGCATAGTCACGAAAATAAAAATTTGGAAAATAAACCACATAGAAAAATAAGAATTTTGTCGAATACATAATTTTTTCAGTTTCCTTTCCCGACCGCTATGGTAAGTTTAATATTTAGTATTTCAATTCAGTGAAATAATTCAAAACAACAAAACAATGGTTTGCTATTTAAAAAAAAACGCGTTAGTGCTTTTTAATATTTGTTGTAAAATATATATATTTAAAACACTGAGCTAAAGTTTTCAGCAAGTTCGTGAGAGAGTTGTACTGCACTGATTTATAGGATTTTTTTTTAAATGATCGTCTGGTAACCGAGACCGGTCACATCTGTTTTTTGTATTGTATACAGGGTGTTTCGAAAAAATCGGGTCACGGTTTGATCACGATTCTGCTCAAACTGCTTGACGAAAAAACATGCATTTTGGTTGGTAGTAGAATGTAGAGGTTGGAGAAGAAGGAATTTTTCAAAACTCAGTTTCAAAACTGCCCCTTAAATATTACAATATTTTTTATTTAGAAAAACGGTTGGTTTTTCGGCAAAACTCTTAAGCTCGTGTATTTTATTTAACATATTTTAAAGTTTCTTAAAAATTTATACAGAGTGTTTCAAAAAATTGGGCCACTGATTAATCACGATTCTGCTCAAAAATCAAATTTTAAGGGGATGAAATCGCCCCTTAAATAATACAATATTTTTTATTTAAAAACGGTTAATTTCTCAAAACAAAGCTTAATCAGGTATATTTCATTTTATTTTTTACATATTTTTTAAAAATGTATACAGTGTGGTCCAAAAAATCGGAAATAATTTATAAACAAAAATCTCTCAAGCCCCTGTTGACAAAAATTGAACGAAACTGCAAAAACGTGGTTTCTAAAATTAAAAAAAAATAAGGCGATCTAAGTACCTACCTATTTATATCCCTTTCGTTAGCATTATACGCGAACTAAATCGCGGGACCTCGTTAGCATGTGTTTAATTCACGAAAGTAATTTAAGGAAAAAATGCCTTAAGCAGAAATTTGGACGTTTCGCATAATTATTTAAGTAATACCAGCAAAATGGCATTAACAAAAATATATACAGATATTTAAAAATCTACATGTATAGCGCGCTTTAAAATTTAAAATTAAATAACTAAATATAACTTTTATGTTAGTATGTAAAAAACACAGACAGAACGATGGAATTGAGAAAAGATGTTTTTCGTCATCCAAGGACCCTAAAACGTGAAGATCCGAAAAAATCTCGGAGAGTGATTTTTTCACAATTACAATACTTCCCTTTTACGAGGGAAGTAAAAAGAACACCAGTTGCGTAAATTGTATGTCTTCAATATTCATGGATAGTACTTATTTAGTAGTTAAATATAAGTTTATTTTAACATTTTTTCTAAATTTTCATTTTCTTTTTAATGCAAAGGTTGCATATTTATTTACCTTTTGTTTTGATTACGTGTTATTTTTTAAGAACAGAAGAAAATTTTGAAATAAAGTCATTTTATTTCAACTTTGCCATTACTTCTATGCCCTAAGTCATTGTAAAAAAAAACAAAAATCTTCTATGAACGATATTTTTCTATAATTTCTCATTAAAAAAAGGGAAAATCGCTCACATTGTGTACAGGGTATCCCAATTCTAGGAGGGAGAAGCTATACGAGATATGGAAAAGTGTAAACTGCAAAAAAGTTGCCCAAATTTGAAATTGATGACATTTATAGATATCCGAAAAAATAGATTTTAATTTTCTACCGAGTTTTTTAAAAAGATATTTTTAAATAAATGTCACATCATCACAGCTACCTTTTTCCCTCTACCAAAATACGTTATTAAGTTTACAATGCGACGATTAATCTCCGAACGATCATCATAAACTTTGCTTTTTAAATAGTCAAACATTTTGTGTTCTTCTTAATAAACAGTAATTTTAATTCTAAATCCAACAGCATATCACACATAACATTTTTCCGATATTTTGGACTAAAAAACCATCATCAATGCTAGTTAATAATGATTGCCGAGGAAAGGAAAGCTCGCGTCGGGTAAAAAATTCAATTACCTACGTCATCTTGAAGTGGGCAAAAATGTGGTAATGGAAATATAAAATTTATTTGTCTCTACCTCTTACCAGAATTAAAAATCCATTCTCATTGCCATTTATTTTCATCGACAATATGACGTGATTAGATTTTTGACCCGATGTTTCGTTCCTCATCATAAATTAGCACTGACGAAGGATTTTAGTCAGAAATATATGGTAGCTTTATTAGTTCAGAATAATGTAAAAAATTAATTTTGTCTTTAAAAAAGGTAAGTAACAATAATTTGTAAATTAAAATTTCGATTTAAACGTAGACCTAAAACAATATACTTTATTTTGTATTATTAAAGTAGCACAAGGATTTTTTCATATATTTACAGAAAAAATGTCTCAAGCAGAAATTTGGACGTTTCGCATAATTATTTAAGTAATAGCAGCAAAATAGCGTTAACAAAAATATATACTAATATTTAAAAATCTGCATGTATAGCGCGGGTTAAAATTTATAATTAAATAACTAAATATAACTTTCATGTTGTAGTATGTAAAAAAATCGGTAAATTCCTTTACACGGAACTTCCCTCGTTATGAGTTCTTACTTTTATTAGGAAAAGTGAAGTGTGATCCAAGTTAGTTCGGTACAGAGTCACAGTATATATAGGTGTTACATATACTGTCTCTTCATTTTTATTGGGGGCCATTTTGTTCCTATGGGATTCCTACCAATATTTTTACCATTTCCTTTTTAACTATGCCACACTTGACTTTTGGGCATAATTTAAAATAAATTCAATAAGTATCCCATTTTCACATTTAATTTTTCTGCAAAATTTAAAATCAAATGCTCAAAAGTTTTTACGCTGATTTTTAAAAAAAATTATTTGGCGGTTTTCTGTTTCGCCATCTTAAATTGAAACCCATATTATCATCTTTACCTACTTCGTTGGTCCGCAGATATTAAGTTTCAGAATGGTTTTCATTAACAATCCCCTTGTTGTTAAGTTAGAGTAGTGTATTATTTGGCGTTAGGATTCAGTAAAAAAAACAACGTTTCGCCAATTTATTGTTGTATCCTCAGGACACATAGATTTTCTATCCTGCATAAAAACCATATTAGCCTTTACCTACTCCATTTGTCCGCAGATATTTCCTAACCCAAAAAAATACACCACTCTAACATAACCACAAGAAGGTCGTTAATGAAAACCATTTTGAAATTTAATATCTGGGAAATATCTGCAAACGAACGGAGTAGGTATAGACTGATAATAGGGGTACCATGCAGGATATAAAATTTTTGTGGCCTGAGGATGCAACAATAAAGTTGCGAAACATCGACAATTTAAAAAAGACATTTGCTTATTTACTGGGCTCTAACCCAAATAATACACCACTCTAACATGAAAATAAGAGGATCGTTAACGAAGACCATTTAGAAACTTAATATAGGAAATATCTGCGGTCCAAGGTAGTAGGTAAATACTGAAAATATGGGTTTCACGCAGGATATAGAATCTATATGTCCTGAGGATGCAACAATAAAGTTTCAAAACGTCGACATATTAAAAAAGTCTTTTATTTTACTGGATTCTAACTCCAAATAATACACCACTGTAAAATAACAACATGAGAATCGTTGCCCAGCTACTTAATATCTGGGAAATATCTACGAACAAACGGAATACGTAAAGACTGATAATACGGGTTTCATACTGGATATAGAATCTACATATTCATCCTGAAGATGCAAAACATACAGTTGCGAAACGTCGACTGTTTAAAAATAGACTTTCGTGTTTTTTACTAGATCCTAACCCCAAATAATACACCATTTTAATATAAAAACAAGAGGATTGATAACGAAAACCATTTAGAAACTTAATATCTGGGAAATACATGCGGAATAACGGAGTAAAATTTCTGATAATATGGGTTTCATGCCCGATATTAGATCTATATATGTATGCTGAGGATGCAACAATTAAATTGCGAAACATTGAAATATATAAAAAACTTGTTTTTTTTTAACTGAATCTTAACCAGAAATGATACACTACTCTAACAAAATTTTTTTAACATTGTTCTACCATATTGGATTTTTATCATAATATTAGGCCATCCTCATATGAACCTTAATTTTTTATCAAAATTTGAACTCAATCGAATAAGTAGTATTTAAGCTATGTCGCGAACTGACACACAGATCGACAGACGAACCAACGAAATTGATAAAACATGTTTTTTGACATCTAGAGACGCTAAAACGTGAAGATATGTAAACCCTGAGACGGTGATCTTCTCCATGATTACATAAAATTTATTTGGCCGCAATTTCGTTTCGCCATCTTGAATTTGTAACAAAATTTTATTAGTTGCACCCTATACCACAATTAGTTATAGCACACAACTTGAAATCAATCCATTAAGTAGTTTTTTCTGGCTGCAGTTTTAAATAATTTATTATACCGTCCTATTGTTTCGCCATCTTGGATTCGTATCAAAATTTTATCAGTTGATTCCAACATAATACTTAATCTTTATAGAAAATTTGAAATAAATTGAATAAGCAGTTTTTTCAAAATCGTTTTTTTACCATTTCACTAGGCCGCAATTTTGGATTTTTACCAAAATATTACCAAGTCATACCCATATGACCCTTAATTTTTCACCAAAATTTGAAGCAAATCGGGTAAATAGTCTTTAAGCTATGCCGCGAACTGACAGGCAGAACGTCAGAATTGATAAAACATATTTTTTGGCATCTAGCGACGCTAAACGTAAAGATATGCATAACCTGAGAGGGTGATTTTTTCAAACATTTTATTTGGCCACCATCTTGAATTAATACCACTATTTTACTAGTTGATCCCTATACCACAATTAGTTATGGCACACAATTTGAAATCAAACCATTAAGTAGTTTTTTCAGGCTGAATTTTTAAATATTTTATTATGCAGGCATTTTGTTCCGCCATCTTGGATTTCTACCAAAATGTTACCACTTGTTTTCAACATAATACTTGATGTTTTTGCAAAATTTGAAATAAATTGGATGAGTAATTTTTTAATATTAATTTCTTTAATACTTCACTACGCCACCATTTTGTTTCGGCATATTGGATTTGCCAAAATATTACCAGGTCGTGCCCATATGACCTTTCATTTTTGACAGACAGACAGACCGATGGAATTGAGAAAACATGTTTTTCGTCATCTGGGGACCCTAAAACGTGAAGATCCGAAAAAATCTCGGAGAGAGAGGGAAGTAAAAAGAACACCAGTTGCGTAAATTGTATGTATTCAATATTTATGGATAGTACCTATTTAGTAGTTAAATGTAAGTTTATTTTCACATTTTGTCTAAATTTTCATTATCTTTTTAATGCAAACATTGCATATTTATTTACCTATTGTTTTGAGTATGTATTATTTCTAAATTACGAATTAAAATTTTGAAATATAGTCATTGTAAAAAAAATTAAAATCTTTTATGAACAATATTTTTCTTTAATTTTTAATTTAAAAAAACGTATGGAAAATCGCTGACATGGTGTACAAGGTATTCCAATCTCTAGGTTGACCATTGGGAGACGCTATACGAGATATAGAAAAGTTTAAATTGTTGCAAAGTTGCCTAGTTTTGTGCTCAATCAAATACCGTTTTGAAATTGAGGATATTTTGAAGAAATATTTGAAAATCGTTTTATTTATTACCAAGTTTTTTTTAAAAAAATATTTTCAGATAAATGTCATCATCACAGCCGCCATATTCCCTTTACCAAAATATGTTATTTAATTTTACGATTTTAAGTTTACCATTCGACGATTCATCCCCGAACGTTCTTCATAAACTTTGCTTTTTAAATAGTCAAAAATTGTATGTTCTTCTTAATAAACAGTAACATTAATTCTAAATCCAACAGCGTATCACACTTAACAATTTTCCGATATTTCGGACTAAAAAAACATCATCAATGCTAGTTAATAAAAATTGTCGAGAAACGGAAAGCCCGCGTCAAGTCAAAAATTCATTTATCTACGTTTTATCTGTTTTGTTTACTCCGGAAGTTATTTAAAAATTCATTCTCATTGCCATTTTTTTTCTCGACAATATGACGTAATTAGATTTTTGACTCGAAGTTTCGGTACTCATCATAAATTAACACTGATGATGGGTTTTATTTGTCAGAAATATTGGAAAAAACGTTCAATTTCTGAACTAGTAAATGTACAGGACACCCTGTACATTTACTAGTTCAGAATAATGTAAACAGTAAATTTTGTCTTAAAAAAAGGTAAGTAACAATAATTTGTAAATTAAAGTTTAGATTTAATCGTATATCTAAAATAATCTCCTTAATTTTGTAATCATAAAATAACACAAAGTTTTTTTCTTATTGTTAAGACCTATAATTGCTACGACTAAAGCGATAGAATTTTTGTTCGATTAAATAATAGCGTTGGGTGATCAATAAACCATAATAATATTGGGCGGCACCGTCTTCCACGAATCTCATCGTTTCCCGATCAACGCTGCAGCCGACGGTCACAGCGATAACCGAACGACTGCGAATGGGTGTTTTATGCGTTTGCCGTACAGCGGCTCCACCATACAACAGCTGAAACGTAAGTGGAATGAAATCAGCACTGCCACGAATTCGCCCATAAGGTTGCGCATCTTCCTTTTTCCTTCAATCAACGATATTAGTAAATTTATAATTTTACGTTATGCCCAGTTAAGCCAAATTTTGAACAGGAGTATTTTATCAGTTTGTTTTTAAACTGTGAAATATTTATAATCAACGATCCCCGCTCGTATCATAACTGTTGCTGTTGATTATAAATATTTCTAAAAAAACATAGCTGTAACCGTAAAAAAAATTACCCTTCCGAGTTTTACATGTCCTCACGTCTTAGCTCTCCTTGACCCCAAAAAAACATGTTTTCTCAATTCCGTCGGTCTGTCTATCTATCCGTTCGGGGCATAGCTAAAAAACGACTTATTCTATGACTTCAAATTTTGGTCAAAAATTTAGGGTCATAAGGGGATAACCTGGTAACAATTTGATAAAAATACAATACCGCAAAACAAAATGGCGGCCTAGTTAATAAAAAAATTATTATAGTAAATCTAACTATTTAATTTTCCAAAATTTTGCACAAAAATCAAGTGTTTCATAGGAATGAACTGGTAAGATTTTGGTACAAATCCAACATAACAAAACAAATGGCGACCTTATAAAAAATTTAAAAAATCAGCCTGAAAAACTACTTATTAGATTAATTTCAAATTTTCTGTAAGTATTAAGTGTGTTATTGATATAATCGTGTAAAATTATGGTACCAGTTCAAGATAACGAAACAAATTGACAGCCAAATAAAATGTAATCCTGAAAAAATCAGATGCCAGAAATACTGTCTGTGTTTATAACTAAACCACTACTTAGCCGGTTGACTTCAAATATTGGTCAAACATTAGCGGCCGTATTCACTAAAGAGGTTTAAATTTTAAACCCTAGGTCTAAGTCTTAATCTCCCTTAAACCGTATTCACAAAGCAACGTTACACCCCCCTTCAGGTCTAAACTTAGACCATCGCTAAATCCGGTACTAAACACTTAAACTTATGGTGTGTGTTTTAAATTTTCCGGCCAATGTCAAATTTAGATCCAAAAGTTAGTTCTACCTTTTAGGTGGGTTTAAGAAAAGTTTTAATTCACTGCTCACCTTAGTATAAATCTATGGAGTTTTAATTTAGCAAAAAACACATTTCAAATTGGCCGCCTGTTTCCCTTAAATTACGCCGTACCGCCACTATTATTTAAAAGTATTTCGGTAGAATATTGCCCTTGAAAATTAAAATGGAAATCAAAAGTAGAAATAATTTGTCACGAAAACTGGCATTGTGTTTTCAATATGTTTTTAACGTATTGTTTTAGTAGAAATTACCGATGAATATTTTTTTCGTACACTAATTAATATTAAAAAAGAAAAAAAGTAGATTTAATTTAAAATAAAAATTATTCGAGTGGAGATGCTGGCGAAACAGTAAGAAAAAACTTTTTTGTGTTTTAAATATACTAATAAGTATACAACATTACTGTAAAGTAGGTAAGAATGATCAGTAATAAAAAATAAAAAGAATAAAGAATAAAATAATAGAAATATAAAATCGGTTCTGTTAAACAAATATTTCGGAGCAACCTGAAAACGCTTCCGTACGGTATTAAGTTCTATAGTGCAGGTAGTGCACTTTAACGGTTTTTAAATGTACTATTTACCTATTATTGCTTTAGATATGTGGTTTTTTTTTCTAAGTAAATAATGTAAATCTTGGTACTTACGTCTTGATTTCGACAGTTTTTTGTACTTTTTCCACATTCTTCTTTCGGTACTTAGTACCGAGTGTACTGAATTTTGAACATCCGGCCATGCATTATCCCGCTTTAAAGGCGGAATGTTAGGAGATAACTTTTTAAATAAGATATTTTTTGACGAGAATCTTCTCTTCTTCACTTGAAAAATTTGCTATGCATTTTAGACCCGGTCTATGTTAGTGAATACCTCCCAGCGTGTCCACACTTTAAACGTAGTGGTGAGGCTCAGTAAGAGACTCCAGGGGCCTTTCATTGGTACGACTCCACGGCTACGACCGTGAGGTCTTATCGATGGGTGGCCTAGACTGGAGCTCTGAAGCTAAGAGGGACACAGGGCTCAAGCCACGGTGTGTGCTTCCGTGCTAAGGGCTGCATGACACCCGAGCCCAAATCGGGTGTCGTGAACGGAGCCTCTGGGATACCAGGCGACCTCCCAGAGTACACAGCCTTACCTCAGTAAGCCGGCTCTGCTGGGGTGGACCACCTTTCTGAGTTACTCGTAGGAACCGTATGAAAAAAAATGGCAGCAAATCTTTTAAGGGCCCTTCGGAAGAAGTGTCTATGAAATCGAGCTCCCAAGAGGGGACTAGTAGAACTGGCTCCTTGCAAAAGGAGACGACTCAACAAGGCTCCATGAAGGGGACTGGCAACACACCGAGCGGTTCTAGGAAAAAGGACAGGTCTGGTGCTCAGAAGGCCAGGGCTAGACGGCTCAGGCTCGAAGGTATCATCTCGGGCTAGGGCGCAGTTAAGCCAGGGCCTAGCACTCAGGCTCAGGGGGGGATTAAACGTCCCAGGTCCGAAGGGAGCACCTCAGGGACTGAGAAAAGCAAGCAGCCTGAGAAGAGGCCCAAAAAAACGGGCACTCTCACGTACGGGCAGGCGGCAGCGGTAGGTCTCAGGGTAACCATTATACCGGAGGCATATCCGGATGTGGTCATCTCGGTGACTCAATATGGAGCTGTCTTGGCATCTCTTAATACCGTCGTAGACGGCATGGTGGAGGGGCCCTTCCCCAGATTCAGCGGTTTTCGGCTGATGGAACAGGGAGCCATTGTGGTGAACTGTGAAGATCTGTCCCTGAACTGGTTGGAGGGGACCATTCCAATCATTAAGCAATGGGATAATGCATCTCTGAGAATTTAGAAACACGTTCCCAGGACAATAAAAGTTGTGGCCGTTGTCCATGGACCACCGGACAGTACGGACGTGACTAAAACGTCTTCAGAGACAGAACTTAGGACTAAGAACAAATTTCTGGAGGACGTACTATCGCAAGGAGGAGAAACAGAAACTCATCCTTGTGTTTGACATTGATCAGGCTTCCTTTGAGGCCTTGTCACGTCAAAAGTTTAAGGCGTATGCTGGGGTCTCCCACGTCACTTTTGAGACGAAGGTAAAGGCTCCAACTTCAACTGAAACTTCCACCGACACCAAAGTCGGAGCAGCGGGAAGACCTATCTCCCCGTCAAACCCAGTTCAGCGGTTGGACCCCGAGTCTGACGCTGAGCAGAAAGTTGCTGAGCTTCTGTCTCAGATAGACGTGCATAGTGCGGCATCTGGGTTGGAGGACACAACTTCTCGGATGACGGAGGATCACCCTTAGCTCGTTCCAATGGGCAAAGGGGTGCTCTTCCTACAAAGTAACTTGCAGCACAGCAGAGGGGCGACCTCATTAATAGGCCGTCACATAGCTGTGGGGCAAACACACATCTACCTCCTACAGAAACCTTGGGTTTACAAGGGGCATGTGCGAGGTCTGGGGCAGATAAAAATTTCTCTACATTATAAAAGGGACACCCACGTGAACCCAAGGACATGCATCTACGTTGACAGATGTATTGAGTCCTTGTCACTACCGGAATTTTGTTCCGGGGACCTAGTGGCTCTAAAACTGATTCTTAAGGATAAGGTAGGGCATCGCAATCGCATTGTAGTATGCTCAGCCTATCTTCCCTATGACTCAAGAGAGGACCTACCTACCAGGGAACTCATTGACTTAATAGGATACTGTAGGGACAACGGGCTTCCTCTTGTTGTTGGATGCGACGCCAACGCACACAACGTTGTGTGGGGCAACACTGACACCAACTCGAGGAACGCAAGTCTTTTAGAGTACCTCAGTACAACTGATTTAGAAATTCTAAATCGGGGAAACACTCCAACTTTTGTCACGTCACGAAGGCAGAAGGTTATTGACCTAATTCTGACATCATTTTTGCAGGTTCCGGTTGTTAGGGAATGGAGGGTGTCTGATGAGCCATCTTTATCGGATCACAGACACATCATCTTTAAGCTAAACCTTGAGCATGACGTGGAGCTCAGTAGTTTTCGAAACCCGAGGACAACCAACTGGGCTCATTATGTGGAGTCGCCTAAAGTGCGGTTAGATATGCCAATAATGCCATGCTGTAGAGTAAGGCAAGTGGAAAATGTGGCAAACTCTATACAGGAAGCCATAATAGACTCCTATGAGGAGAATTGTGCATTGCGGACCTATCGAGGTACCAAGAAAACACCTTGGTGGAACTTGGATCTTGAAAAGGCTCGTAAAGATACACGCGGGCTCTTTAACAGGGCCATGCGATCGAAATTACCTGCTGACTAGGAAAAACATAGGAATTCTCAACGCAGGTACAAAGAACTGATACGCAGTTCAAAGAGAGGGTCTTGGAGGACCTACTGCGAAAGCTTAGAAGGTCTTCCGGAAGCCGCTAGACTTCAAAGGATTCTCTCAAAAGGTCGAGGACAGAGCGTGGGAGCTCTAAGGCTTCCGACCGGTGGATATACCACCACCGCAGAGGAGGCTCTAGGAATGCTCCTGGAAACTCATTTTCCGGGTTCTCGTCCAGAATTTAATGATTAGGTTACTGGGCAGGCTCTCCAAGTAGGGGTACACCCGGTTGACTGCAAAACGGCCGCTAAGGTCGTTACAGTAGACATTATTAAGTGGGCAATATCTTCGTTTTGCCCATTTAAGAGTGCGGGACCAGATGGAATATTCCCGGCGCTTCTTCAGAAGGGTCAGGAACTACTGATCCCACATCTTTTGCGCCTTATTTGGACCTGCCTGGCTTTGGGATATATTCCCGAACGCTGGCGCAGGGTTCGGGTAGCGTTTATTCCTAAACCGGGTCGTAATTGCTACGAAACTGCTATGGACTTTAAGTCCATCAGTCTATCCTCTTTTCTTTTGAAAACCATGGAGAAGATTGTGGATGCTTATATAAGAAACGGCGCACTGGGTAGAAATCCTACGCACCCATTCCATCACGCTTACAGTACGGCCATGTCGACGGAGACGGCGCTTCATAGTCTAGTCAGTAGACTGGAGGTGGGGGTCTACTCCAAGGAGATGGCTCTGGTTGTGTTCTTGGATATCGAGGGGGCGTTAACAACACCACCTTTGACTCCATTAGTGAGGCTGCTGAGAGTTTTGGCGTGGATAGGGCTGTAATTAGGTGGGTTCGCGTCATGCTTGAAAGCAGAATCATAACATCTTCTCTTGGGAGCGTGCTCGTCCGTGGTCAAAGGATGTCCGCAGGGCGGAGTTCTTTCTCCGCTCTTGTGGTGTCTAGTTGTGGATGGGCTGCTTCATACTCTCAACGAGAGCGGAGTTTATGCTCAAGGCTACGCTGATGATCTTGCTATAATAGTAATAGGCAAGTTCCGAAACACCACTATAAGGCTCATGCATAGGACTTTGACCATGGTGGAAAAGTGGTGCCAAAAACACGGACTGTCTGTTAATCCGGATAAGACCGAAATGGTAACATTTACCATTGGGGGTAATGAAGGGGCGGATCAGCTGGCTCGGGAAGGTAGCAACACTGCCTTCACTAGGCCGGAACCTGCTCTTAGAATTGCTCCTTCAGCTGTCAAGGCTAGGATTAAGAATCGCACTGTCGAGGAATTCCGTGCTGAATGGCACCAGCTAGCAGGACTCAGACTAAGTCTAAGGTCTTCATATCAGGCTCTTATAGCCGTTCTGAGTCTAATAGACTTCTAAATCTAAACAGAAGTCAACTTAGAACTATTACCGGGGTCCTAACTGGACCCTAGCTAGTGGGTATATTACCTGCATAAGATTGGACAACGATCCATACTGCAGGTTTTGTGCTGAGGTAGATGAAACTACCGAGCATCTAGTCTGTCGATGTGACGCTTTAGTCAACGTCAGACTGCTTTGCTTGGGTGACACCTATGTGGAACCCGAGCTTGTGGGACGTGCGCGACCTGAAAGAGTACTTTCCTTTCTAAAAAGGAGTGGGCTCTTGGCCTGACACGCCTACTTGGGGGGATAGCACAATAGGCCCCAGTAAGCCTAAGTGCTGCCCTTGTCGGGCTCCCCATCTATGTCTATGTCTTTGTTAGTGAATACAACTGTAGGGGTCTTAAAGGGTTGACATCATAACATTTTGGTAAAAATCCGTTATATCATAACAATATGGCGGTCTTTGCACAAAAATTAAGTGTGACGTAGGATTGAGCTATTAAATGTTGGTACAAACCCAAGATGGCGAAATAAAATGACGATCTAATAAAATGTTTGAAAAACCAATCTGAAAAAACTAGTTATTCGATAAATTTTAATTATTGGGTAAGCACAATAAGTTAATAAAATTTTGGTACGAATTCAAGACGGCGGATTAAAATGGAGAGCCATAATTAACCATTCAAATATTGTACAACAATTAAATGTGATATAGAGATAAATTTTGTCTATAATGAAATTTGAACAAAAATTATGTATTCCAATATATAAAAAGCATACAGGATTTACATTTTTTGAATACTCTTTATTGAATAAGTGATATTAAAAATAATAAAATTGGGGTGTCAAAGTTTGTTCAACGGCATGATTTTCATAATATTAAAATACGCTTATCAAATTAGTTTCTTGTTAAATATATTATTTCAATAACAATACACATATTATATAAAAATGCCACATTTGAATTGTCGCTTTAAACAATTGAATATTATTTATTAACAAAACAGTAAATTATTTTTTAAAATAAAATTTAATAATTCTCCCAAGTAAAATTAACTCTAATCTAGCGCTACGCCACTGCCACTGATCAAGGCGCGAACCGTGTTGTACCTTTCCTTAACTTGTTAGTAGGGATGTTAAAAAACTATACATATATCGATATATCGAATCATATGATATATCGAATAAATGTATCGATATATCGGTATATCAAATATATCGGTAATTTTAAAATAAATATTAAATAATAATCTAATAGTAGAAATAATAACAATTTAAATATGTATGAATTCAAATATATATATATATATATATATATATATATATATATAATATATAATAATAAATAATACACAGGTAGCTACACAAACAATTTTTATTCTCTAGTACACACACAGTTGCAACTTACAACGTAACGATAACGACACAAATATCAAAAAGTGAAAAGAACTGCCTTTTTGTTAGTTTGTAAACCGTTTTACTTCCAATAACTGATTGGAATAGATTGCAAAAATAACAATTTGAACAGTCTCTTGCTGGTTAACCTATTCCGGGTTTTGGTAGTAACAGTAGCTCCGGTTTTTGAGAAAAGCCGTTCAAACGGTACAGACGTAGCAACAATACTTAAGTATTTTGACTAATTTATAAACTTGATACGAGGATAGAGGTATCAAACTTACCAGAGAATGACGAGACAGTATTAAATGCACTTTAAATAGAAGACTGTGTCAGTAAACTTTGCTTCTGGATTAGTGGCACACGGAACTACTCTTATCTGTACTTGTAGAAGACTGTGGCTCATTAGGAATAATCGGCTGACATTCAGTTGAAACTGTTAAGTTTGAGGAAGAAAAAACGTTGCTATTTTTTTAAAAATTAAAATTTAAGTTTTGTGTAAACATTTTTTAACATAGCCGCAATCACAATCTAAAAATTAAGCATAAGATATTGGTCTAAAATAATGTTTGTTTATTAATATCTGCAATCCATTACTTTTACCCCGTAAGGCTGATTTCAGAACTATTTTGAACTCTTAAAACTTTTGAACAGGTATTACAACTTGTAGAATCTTTTGCATTTTTCGATAAATTTCCAAATTTTGCTTTTCGGTGGCACCATTTCGAAGATATTTCATTAGTATTTTCCAAAACGTTATAAGTATCAAATGTATATAACTACTCTCACAAATAAATGAAATAACTAAATCGTATCACATAATCGCATTGAAACTTTGTTAAAAAAAAAACAAAAGAAAAACACTATGAAATAAAAAATGTTACGTTAGATTCCGTGGATTTACCAAAATGCAGAGTTTCTTCTTATTTTTTCTCATGGCGCTCTCTGCCATCACTTATTGTGGCGATAAACCAGACCAGCTCTTCTGCTTTGTTCACGGTAATAAGTGTTTTTTTTTTATTTCCAAAAATGTAGATAATAAGTGTTTCGATACATTCGAAAATGTATCGACATTTTTACCGATATATCGGAAAGAAAAATATCGATATAAATATATCGATATGTTTAATAAAAATATCGATATACCGTTAAATTCCATACTTGTTAGACTCTACTAGGCCTGTTTTCCCTATGCTATGAGCGAGATAAGTCCTTGAAGATTGCCCATAACGTTGCGGATTCCATTCCTCTCTAAAGACACTATATTTTAGGGATATATTTTAATACTTACCAAAAAAAATGGACACATTTATAGAGCAATAGTTCAAAAATAAAGGGTTTTCGCATTTAAAAAAAAATTTTGTTCACCTGCTGCAAATAAAAACTTAGCTATCATTTTCCAAACAAAACCTTTAGGTGATTGTTGGCAATATCAGTATAAGCTTCATTGCATTTTACCCCTCTGTGTGTAGAGAATAACACAGACAGCTATTATTAAAAGGAACTGCCGAAGCGATTCCCCAAAAAGCCCATTCTCCCATAACAGTTTCGAGAATGTGGGTTATCACCATTATTTTCGTTATAAAACATGGCCCATTTTTCTGTAATATACGTAGATTCTATTGCAGAAAATAAATTTGGCACGTAAAAGTATTGGCAAAATCTTTTTGTTAATATAATAGTTATGTAATTATCTACAATAACTTTTTCAAATGTATCAAGATATTCAGATATGTTATTAACAATTAAATAAGAAATAATTATTAAAGACCAAGCACCAATTACATTGAAAAACAGTTTATGTCAAACTTTCTTAGTTTTTTTTAGCTAATGGAATATGATCTGCACTTATTTTTATTAAAAAAAGTCGGTTAGTTTCCTTTACGCGAAACTTCCCTCGTTATGTTTTTTTCTTTGTTAGGTGAAGGTTAGTGAAGTGTGACCCAATTCAGTTCAGTACATAGGCACAGTATATATACATAAATATATATATATATATATATATATATATATATATATATATATATATATACATGTGTGTGTGTGTTTTGATGCTTAGTCCTTCACGGATGGAAAAATACATTGTGTTTTCATTCCGGCTGTACATCCGTTCACTACTGTCGTTTTGAAAAGAACAGTTTTGCTGACGTTTCGCCAAAACCACATTTGGCGTTTTCGAAGCTTTCTTTCTCGCGTCCGAATAGAGACTGAAGTGTTAGTGACTGCGACGCTTCCTTTATATCACCACCCGGGGCATAAGGTTATATCTGAACGGCCGTTGGCCGTTATTTATGTTTTCTGGATTTTGCCGTAGTTGTTGCGCCAATTGCGCTTGATTTTTTGTGAGTTTAGATTTTGTCAATTATTGTCTTTAATACTGTTGGTAGTTTGAATGATCCTTCCTTTTATTTAAATCACCTTGTTTTTCAATATCTATGGCTTCTTTGATTATTCTAGTCACATAATGATTTATATTCAAAATCACCTTACACCCATCGAAATTTGTTTTATGTAAGATTACTTGATGCCTTCCGGGTTCATAATTTTGGTGGTTCCTTGTTCGGGATCCTGTATATTAATAGAAGATTAAACTTTACCATCCTGTATCTCAAAAGTTAAGACTTTTAGGACATAAAAACACCCCCTTTAACATCAGCATGCAATTCGGAAACGCTCTGTATAGTACTTCACAATGATCTCCCCTGTATAAAGTAATATGACAAACGGAGACAGACGGCCACTTTGCATACCCGACTAGCCCAAAGTCGAACTGCATTAATTAAAATTTTGATAAATCTCGTTTACTGGATCTGATGCTGGCTGCCCTTGTAAAATCTGGACTTGTAAATCGTGTATCACTATACTGGGTGGTCCAATAATAGTGGACGTGGGCAGTAGCCCGGGAACCGTTAATGACAGAACTCAAGAAAAAATATATTTATAGGTAAATCGATCAATGAAAACCAAAATTAAATCATTTTAAAATTCGAAAGTTTGCCGTTTTCGCAACACAAAAGAGATATAGACGTGCGGTACACGAAAGAAAACAGACAAATATAGATAAAGGTTCATTAAGCATAGTTACATTTTTTAATTATCTGAAGTACGTATAGTCAAAAAGGAGTGCCATATTATTTAAAGAACGACGGGACACCACTGGTTTAAAGAGATTTCTTGGCCGACCTTCCTAAACCGATTGACTCCGCCCGGTTTTCTTTCGTGTCCCGTTCTTTAAGGGTTATGAGTGTGCACGATCATAAACAAGTTCAGCCTGAAAGGTATGATTTAATTAAACTGCGCACATTATCACTGAAACCTATAAAATGAAAAACTGACAGAATTATAGGATTTAGCATATAAAATGCTTTGCTAAAGTATAGTGATATTAAAATACCGACCTTGTTCTCGTCAACCGGTCTAAAAATATCATCAGTAACGCATGACAGAGTACTTTCGCAGCTATGATTCGGCCTAAAACCTGACTGATTATGGGGCAAAATGTTATGTAACTCAAGAAGCTTTTTCATTCCTTATGGAAATAATAATGAAATTTCCATTATGTTTTAACAAGAATTATAAATAGCTCACTTTTATTTTCAGTCGTTTTCACTTCCCTCATAAAAGGAAAGTAGATTTTTCAAATCTTTACGTTTCAGAGTCCCTAGATGGCGAAAAACATGTTTCTCCGATTCCGTCTGTCTGTCTGTGGCATAACTGAATACTTCTTATCCGAATGACTTCAAATTTTGGTGAAAAATTAAGGTTCAAATGGGGATGATCTGGTAAGATTTTAGTTAATATCCAATATGGGAAAACAAAATGGCGGCCTAGTGAAATGTTAAAAAATATGTTACTAAGAAAGTGCTATGCAATTTATCTCTAATTTTGCACAAAAATCAAGCATTATGTAGGAATGAATTGGCATAGCTTAAAAACTACTCACCAGATTGACTTCAAATTTAAGTGAAAAATTAAGGCTCATATGGGAATGACCTGGTAATATTTTGGTTAAAATACAATATGCCGGAACAGTGAAAAGGTAAAAGAAATTATTACTAAAAAACTAATAATGCAATTTATCTCAAATTTTGCATAAAAATCAAGTATTATGTAGGAATCAACTGGTAAAATTTAGGTACGAATCCAAGATGGCGGTTTAATAAAATATTTAAACATTCAGCCTGAAAAAACTACCTAATGAACTGATTTCAAATTGTTTGTCCTAACTAATTGTAGTATAGAGATAAACTAGTAAAACTGTGGTATTAATTCAAGAGGGCGGAACAAAATGGCGGCCAAATAAAACTTTTGTAATTTGAAAAAATCATCCTCTCATGTTTTATAAATTCAGTAGGTCCGTCTGCCGGTTTGTCTATCTGTCTGACAGTTCGCGGCATAACTTAAAAACTGCTCGTCATGACCTGGTAAAATTTTGGTAAAAATCTAAGATGGCGGCCTAGTGAAAGGTTAAAAAATTATTACTAAAAAAACGAACTATCCAATTTACCTCAAATTTGAAAAAAATAAAGTGTTACATAAGAATGAACTTATAACATTTTAATTTGAACATGAGTTAGCAAAACAAAATGGCGGCCTAATAAAATATAAAAAAACCAGTCTGAAAAAAACTACTACAAATTTTGTGCAAGCATTAAGGGTGATATAGAGATAAGCTGGTAAAGTTGTGTTACGAGTTCAAAATAGCGGAACAAAATGACGGCCAAATACAATGTTAAAACAATTAACATCCAAATTCAATTGACTGTAAATTATGGAGAAAAATTAAATATGATATAAGGATAAACTGGTGTGAATTTGTACAGATTCGGCTGAAATATCAGTATCTAGAAGTATTAAGGAACAAAAGTTATGAAATTTTAGTCAATATTTGAGAATTAAAAATGGCGGCACCACCATAGCAGACTTATTTTAAAATTTTTCCAGATTTGATTAAAATTCAAGATTGTAATGCCAACATGGCGGCGGAATTTTAACATTTGTGTAGATTTGGCTGAAAGAAAGTAGGAATCTGGGGGTATTTGAAAATACATATCATACATTTTTAGTAAATATTTAAAAAATGAGAGTAGGAATGCCTAGAATGCGAGCGAATTTTAATATTTATACAGATTTGATTATAAATCGATATTAAGTGAGCAATTCATACATTTTTAGTAATAAATATTTAAAATGGGGATGTCATCAATCAATCAATAGTAGTTATAATAGGGGAGCGCCTCCTCCTCCTCCTCTTCCTCTCTCTCATGTCCCTCATTCTTAACTTCCTCCCCTTTTATTCTCATTCGCATCATATTTTTTAATTTTTTCTCTTTGTTCTCCCACATTTGATTTTGCATTCTTAAGTCTTATAAATAGGTGCATCATGATCATTTTAGTATGCCGAGACACATTTACTAAGCTGTGCTCGAGTTGCGTAAAAAGTTATTTTTGAATTTTTCCACCAATTTTGTATAAAACAAAAAGAAAAAATGTGTCAAGTAATAAGTGAATTATGTGTAATCGCGAAAAATTAACTACAACTATCAGACAGTTAAAAGTTAAATATCTCAATTTCTTTGAAGTGATTTCGAAAGATGAATACACCAAGCTGTTTTATCCACTGAAACGAGATTATTTGGAAGCAATTGACTGTTGTGATGATTATTTAGAAGGAATTATAAGCCTTACTACGTTTTTCAATACATTTGGGAAATCATACTTTGTAGGAGAATTAAGCCACCTAATAGAATTTATAGGAGAAGATTGCCAATTTATACCTGCTATTATTGCAACCCAAAAGAGGTTTCAATTATACGAAGATAAAAAACAGGTATTATCAAAGAAAGTTAATCCTATTCGCAAGAGACGTCCCCCTACATATTTAAAATATTATGTTAAATAAATGAAATGGCTGAGTTGCTGATTGCAGTTAAATTATTAGAGGAGAAATTTAGTAATCTTTCAAAAACCTATTTCTCATATTGTATGGCAAGTGGTCCGGAGTGGATAGACTTTTATTGTAATCAATCTGAGGAATTCGTAAAGGCTGCCCTCTGTTGCAACAAATACATTGAAACATTAAATTTTTTTCAACTTATTCAAGATCTAAAAGATATTGGCTTTGGTTACTATTTAAAAGACTTGAAGCAATTTATTGACGAGGATACTATTCTTCAAGAAATTGAAAAGGAAGAATAAATTTAATAATATTTACAATGGAGCAAATGGTTACTGAAATGTATGAAGAGTTTATTATATCTGCTGCATACTTCCAATATTTATCAATTGTAGGCGAAGAAGACGCAGAAGCACAAGATTTGTCAGCATATGTTAATAATATAGATCGAATGAAACAATGTAAATTAGCCGCTAAATTTTGTAATGATTATTTAAAATATAAAAATGAGTATGAACTTTTAAATGAATTTAGAAAATTAGATTTAAGGTATCATATTAATTGTATTCAATCATGGTTGGTTAATGCAAAATAAAAAGGTAATTAAGTTTTTTTTTTATATTTTTATTCATTCATAAAACAATTGTCATATAAAAATAACACATTTGTCAAAGCACACATACAAGGTGATTCTGAATGATAGAAGCATTTTGGTTCCATTAGCTTTAGCGCTGGTTGTTCATCTATTTCAATCACATGCTTTTTAGAATATTTCTGTATAAAATCCTTTTTTTCGCTTCCTTTTACAAAAACAAAATCTGCTTTCTTCGTAAGTGTTTCAATTATTTTTGGGAAATGATGTAATGGAGTAAATCCATTATTCCAATGTATACAATGATAATTTTTCGTTAACCATACCGCCTGCTTGTGACAATCAGGTGAAAGAAACTCCATTGGAAAAGGCTTTTTAAAAATGTAATGAGTCATTTCATAACCATCAAAAGCTGCAAGCTCTTTCGGTATAAATTTATTTTTTTCATCTTTGAATCCTTGAATATCTATAACCAATCTCATATTTTCAAAGCAGCAAATTTTTTAATGAGACTTTTTTTACTTGAATAATTTGCAATTTCTTCTTTCAGCTGATTAATTTTAAAAATAAATTTTTCAATTTGTAGTTGTAGTTTTGATGTCATGATTAAAACTAAAAGCTTTTGAAAATTTCTTTAAATTAAATCGAAATATGAAAATAGTGGGGATAAAGTTTATAATTGTTTCACAATTTTAGTAAGAGGGTTGTAGCTAAATAATTTGTCATGTAAAATAAGACAATAAGCAGAAGTATCTTTTTTAATTGCATTGTGTGTCTCAAATTCAATTCTCATTACTACGGATCCCGTTTGAATTGTTTCTTTTTGATGGGAGCAATCAATATGTGTAATAGGACTAATGTTTTTGAATTGTTCAGGATTAAAAATGGGTTCATTTGGAACACCATAATAAGACTGTCTAAAGTTGGCAAACATTTCGTATAAAGCAGAAAATTTGTTTTCTTCGAAATTTAAGTACAAATCGTGATAAGGATATCTTTCAGAATTTAAATATACTCTAATATTTGACAAGGTAATATTGTCAAATTTACTCATATCTTTAACAATTTTCCCTTTTCTGTTTTCTTGAAAGCCAATCACAACATGACGAGGAGCTTCTAGTTTACTAGTTGTTTTTACCGGCCATGTGTGACGGGTTGTTTCGGTTAGAGAAGAATATTCAACAAGTTCCCAACTCCTGAATCCTATCAATATATCTTTATTTGATTCTAATATTTTTGATAGAGCAAGTTGTTGTGGCATATCAACTAGAATGTGAGGAACTTTCCAATAAATTTTATCGAAAGTAACCAATGGAGTGTCAGGAGCAGTAACAAGGTGTGCCGGATCTTCTTTGAAAATAACACCATCTAAATCATCAGTTGATCTAATAAGAACCAATTCCTGTTTCATATTCATAATAATTTTTCTGTAATCTTCAAAAAATCCTAAAAGCATTTTTAGTGGTATGGATACGGAGAATTTTCCATCATTATCAACTAAAATTGTATCACCTTCTTTCCGATGTGGAAACCAACCTGCATTTTCCAGTTTTAAACTTTCGTTGGTATTGTGAGAAAGGTAGCTTTTTAAGGTTGATGCTAATCCAACATTTCTTATTGAATCTATAGTAATTCCGTTTAGTTCATAGCGGATTTCTCTGAACAAAAAGGCTATACCATTGTTAATAAATAGCAATTCTTTCTTATATTTACCTTCTGTATTAGTTAATTTTCCTTCGATATAAAGTAAACTATCTGATGGTAGAGTGTAAGCATCGAGTTCTTGAATTGGGATCCTTATTTCATCATTGTAATCGAATTTTGAAGAAATATATGGTTGATATGTGTGAAGCTCAGAACTGACGATGGAATTGTCTACATAAAGCTTTTCGTTTACGTTTAATATGTTCATTATTTTAAAACAGTGAAACCCAAGGATGTGAGAAATTTACGATTATCTCGTCTTAACTTGTTGGTGTTGGATTTGATACTGAACTGTTGTTTAGGCTTTTTCTTTTTATAAGTTTTTACTTTGTTGATAGTAGTAGGGGCAAGTCTCATCCCAAGGGCTCTATTATATCTAACTACCATTTTATATTTCACTTGTTTGTAAATGTAACCTTACTGTTATAGTTTCTCCTCTAAAACTGATAAGTTCTCCGTCTTGATCAACTATTTTAACTGTTATATTGTTAATTGCTTTGACGCTAACTGGAAAATACAAAATGGGCAAAGGAGATTCAACTATTTTATACCCTGGAGCTACAGTTGGATAAAACTGGTGAATAATATGAACAGGTTTACCATTATTGTAAGAACCGACACAAATATTACAGTCAATACAAATAGCATTCACCTTAGTTATTTTTGCAACATTATCTGATTCTTCGTCTTTCATAGCTTCTAGTATCCTGCTATTAAAACCCAACATTTTTCCTATCGAATCTTCCTTGGTAAAATCAATTATTCTACTACACATTAAAAAAGTTTTTAGAGTATTAACATTTGCTTTTAAAAGAAAAAAAATTTTTTCATTCGGAAATAAATCTTCTATACTTTCTCTTATGTATGTTTCTATATCTGTAATGTCATAAGTTCCGTCGGGAATAACAACTACTTTTTTATCTATATAAAATTTATTATATCCTTCTTTTATATTGGGGATAGTCATAAACGTTTCAAAATCAGCTAAACCCAGGTAATATTGTTTTTCATCCTCTAAATATATGGGCGGATTAAAATCAGCAGACAAAACAGAACTGTTTCCTGATATGGCAATTGTGGTAGACATTGCAGTTTATTTATGAATGAGATATTACAATAAATAATGAGTTTATATATTTTTTTGCAAAAATTTTAGGGATAGTTGACCACAGTTATATGAATTAAATTTTTGTTTATTTTCATAAGTATAAAATACATCCTCTTTGCCATTCGAATTAAAATATTTGAGAAGTTCAAAAGGTGGTTTTAAATTTCCATAACTATCAAAATATATTACATTTTTGTTATTTTTAATATAAGCAGTCCAATGAGATCCTTTATTTTGTTTTTTATCCAAATTTACAATACCACATTCTTTCAGATTAATTTTTTTTGGAAGTTCATCGAGCATAAAAACACCTCTAAAGCCAGTTATTTTTAACAGCTTTACATATTTAATAATATCATTGTTCGTAAGTGCTCTTTTTGGAAAACTTATTTTGAGTTTTTTTTTTGTCTGATTGCTTTCATTTTGACGGATCCTCCTTTATAAGGTCTAATAAATAGTCCCTTTCCTTTATATGGTCTAATATATAATCCTTTCCCTTCTTTAGAAGCATTTTCCATTGCAATATTATGTCTATGTATTTCTTCTAGTTGCTGTTTAGCTGCTTTAGCATCATTTACTGCCTTAGCAATTCCTGCCGCGCCTCCACCTAGTGCACCCAGGGCGCCAAGAATGGGAAACAAAAGAGGTAGAAATCCTCCAATTTTTTTGGGCGTTCGAATGATACGTTTTTTTCTCAATTTAAGTTTACCCCCTTTTGTATTTTTTAATCCCAAACCGAACTTTCTTTTACCCTTCATTATTCCTGCAACACTTAAAGCTGCAATTTTTTCACCAATAGAAGAATCTTTAGCTTTTACCCTATCCCAGGCTTTTTTTTCTAATATTTGGTCAGATATGTGTCTTTTTGATAAATCTTCAGTCTGAGAGTAAGATATATCATGTTCTTTGCAAGCGGAATCCAATGGATTTATACCAACGTCACCTCTAGTTAATCTTTTTTCCAAGTTGGTGCCGGGACCACAATAATTATATCCTGGTATATGAACTTCGAAAGGTAGTTTGCTAATTAATTTATTTACTAAACCAGAGCCTTTTCTATTACGTGTTTTAATAGTTTTTTTCAACTTATGGCGACCCACAGTCATTGAAGTTCTTTTTATACTAAAAGCACATTGACATTTTTCTGGTATAAATACTTTTACAGCTAAAAATATTTACTAGTGTGATTAAGAATGAGGATTGAAAAACAAAAATTCTCATTACCAGTAAATAATCATGATGAAAAAATTTTAAGTAAACAGTTGAGAAAGCATGGTGACTTATTTTGCGGTGGTTCAAAAAGAGGGCTTATAGTTGGTTGCAGTGGTAGCGGTAAAACCAACGTTATGCTTACACTGCTCGAGCATCCAAATGGAATTAGGTTTGAAAATGTCTATGTTTATTCAAAGTCATTAGATCAACCAAAATATGAATATTTAAGAAAGTTGTTAAAACCTATGAAAGAAA
>JAUTXW010004159.1:710000-713808 GCA_030620095.1 Kuschelorhynchus macadamiae | reverse complement strand
CATTGCTGTGCCGTTGTCACTATACATATTTTCACAATGACCTCTTCTTGCAGTGAACCGTCTGAATGCAGCTAAAAATGCTTCGGTTGACATATCGCTGACCACTTCTAAATGAATCGCTTTGGTGGCAAGGCACACGAATACTGAAATGTAGCCCTTGTACGACTTATGTCCTCTCCCTTTGGTGGTTCTAATTTGAATTGGACCAGCATAGTCCACCCCTGAGTTTGTGAATGGTGGTGCTGGAGTTACTCTTGGTTTCGGGAGTTGTCCCATAAATTATTCTGCGGTTTTGGCTTTATCACGAATGCAACTGATGCATTTTTTTAATTGGGTTCTGACGGCTCGTTTCCCGTTAATAATCCAAAATTTGCTCCTAATATATGCAAGAGTTGCTTGGTTTCCACCATGGAGAGTTCTCTTTGTGAGCTTCTAGTATAACTAGCTTGGAAAAATGGCTGTGGTACGGAAGAATCATTGGATGTTTCTTCTGGTAAGTTATTGGTGCGTTTTCTAGTCTCCCTCCGACTCTAATGAGATCTTCGCTGTCTAGGAATGGACTTAGATGCCGCAGTTTGCTGTTGTTTCCAACTGTCTTGGTAGTACGTAGTGATTTGTAGTCTTCACTAAATTCTTGTTTTTGAATCAATGCGACGACTTTTTTAAGGGTGACCTGTATTTCCTTAACAGAGAGAATAGGGCTTTCCTCTCTATTGGTAACTAGGTAGCAGTATGATAAAACTCGTAGCATTCTTGTAAGGTCAGAGAATTTTTCGCATATGTCACTTTTTACTACAATTTCAGCTTTGTAACAATTTGCTCCGATTTCCTCGTTTACTTCGGGGATTATCTTGGTCAGAGGAAGGTTATTGGATGAGTTGAGCCAGTGAGGACCTTTCCACCAGAACCCGGTAGCTTCCAGCTTATCAGGATCCAGACCCCTGGAGATAATATCTGCTGGATTTTCCTGAGACTTGACGTGATTCCAAGAAACTCCTGTTGCATTTCTGTGTATTTCACATACTCTATTGGCGACGAAGGTTTGCCACTTTGTAGGATCTCCTTTTATCCACCCTAGAGTGATCATGGAGTCAGTCCATGCGAATGTTTGGGTGTTGTCTAGTTGCAAGGCGGTTCTGGTTTTCTGTATTAACTTAGACAGAAGTACGGCAGCGCATAGTTCTAGCCGAGGTAGAGTTGTTCTATTCTTGGCTGGGGGCAACTTTTGATTTTGCTTGTAGAAGTGTGACAGTATGTTCGTTTCCTTCTACTATTCGGCTGTAAATTACAGCAGCATACGCCTTTTCTGACGCGTCACAAAACCCATGTAGTTCTGTTTTGGAGTTTCGGTAACGCATCCACCTAGGAATTCTAATTTTCTCTAGTTCCTTTACTTTACTTTGAAATTGCAACCATCTTGTAGGTATTTCTTCGTCGACGGGCTGATCCCAGTTTAGGTTTCGTAACCATAGATCTTGGATAATGAGTTTGGCTTGAATGACAACTGGAGCTAGCCATCCTAACGGATCGAATAGTTTGGAGATTTCGGATAAAATGTTTCTTTTTGTTAGTTTTTTGATTTGTGAGATTTCTACTTTGAACTTAAATATATCGTCTCCTGGGGACCACAAGACCCCTAAGGACTTTTTTTCTTCGTCTTGCGGCACCTCATGAGTTTTTTGATCTCTAAGTTCTTCCGGAATGGACTTTAGTAGTGCAGGAGAATTGCTTGACCATTTTCTTAAATTGAATTTTGCTGACCCAAGCATTTGCAACAGTTGTTTTTGAAGCTCTAGGGCTGTTTGAACGTTTGTTGCTCCTGATAAAATGTCATCAACATAGAAATCTTGCAATGTTGCTTCACTTGCTGCCGGAAAATTGTTTGCTTCTTTCTTTGCTAGCGTTTGAAGTGTTTTCATAGCTAGGTACGGAGCTGACGTGGTACCGTAGGTTACGGTGGTAAGTTCATGTTCAAACATTGGTTGATTAGGATGTTCTCTACATAATATTCTCTGGAAAGGTTGGTCTTCTGGGTGTACTTTGATTTGGCGGTACATTTTCTCTATGTCTGCGCAGAAGACAATTTCATGTTTCCTCCAACGAATAATTATATCTGCGATATTTTGTTGTAACCTCGGACCGACGTGCGTGATCTGGTTGAGGCTAATATTTGTGGAAGTTTTACAGGATGCGTCAAAGACTGTTCTTAAGCGAGTGGTTGTACTTGCTTCTCTGATGACAGCTTGATGCGGAATGTAATATTTTCCTTGATTGATTTCTTGTCGTCCAATTTTCCGCATATGACCTAATTCTAGAGATTCCTTCATAAAATCTATGTACTGGTCCCGTAGTTCGGGATCGTGTTGAAATTTTTTCTCAACGTTTACAAGTCTTGCTGCTGCTCGTGGCTTTGAGTGGCCTAGAGTTTCTGGCGATTGCTTGAACGGAATTTGAACTACAAATCTTCCTTCTTTGTCTTGTTGTGTGGTTTTTTCGTAAAATTCTTCGCACGCTTGTTCTTCCTGTGTTAATTGGTGACATGGCATTATTTCTTCAATCTCCCAGAATTTTGTTAGCTGATTGTCTTCTTCATATTGAGAAATCATACTAATTACTTCAATACTTTGAGGCTCAGATAATATAGAACCAGACACAATCCAACCCATTTCCGTGTTTTGTTTTAGAAGACCCTCTTTAGTTTTCTGAAGGTCGTTCAGGATTATGGTTGCATATTCCTTGGCTCCTAAAATTCCATCTATTGGTCCAGGAGTCATAAAGGTAGTGTCTGCTAAAACTTCATTTTTCCAGTTGTCTATGTTATGTATTTGGAGTTTTTGTTTCGGCATGGAACGTGTTAACTTTGGGAGGACTATCATGTTAACTTCCATAGAAAATGTACTTTTGAATCTTGGTCTAATCTGGGCATTAGTGGACCATTTGGAAATTTTAGGGTCTCCCCCGCCAACACCAGATATTTCAGCTCTGATGTGGCGGCGTGGCAAATTTAGTCGTTGGGCGGCTTCTTCCGTAACAAACGAAGATTGTGAACCTTGATCGATCAGAAGTCGTAATGGCTGCGATGATGAACTTGAAGTGGAAACTTCAACAAGGGCTGTTGCGAGAAGAACGTTCTCTTCTTGTTTGCTAGTATGGTGTGTTGAAGTATTTCTATTGGTGTTAGGTTGATTATTTGACCTTCCTTCACCGGCGTTGTATTGGGAATTTCTTGGTGGATTATTAGAACTTCTTTGAAAACCTCTGGATTGGTAGTCTGTTGACCGTTGTTGGTTTTGTTGATATCTTTCAAGGTGTAGAAGTGTATGATGCTGGCGACTGCATATATTGCACCTTGTTTGGCTGAAACACCTTTTGCCAACATCATGACTTAAGCAATTATAGCACATGTGTTTTTCTTCGACTTGTTTGTTTCTTTCTTCTGCTGAAAGCGTTTTGAACTTTTGGCAGTGGTACGTCATGTGTTTATCTTTGCAGAATAGACAACTAGCGTTACTGTGTTTTTTGTTATTGTCTGATGCGAAGTTAACGGCAATGGTTTCTAATGACTGGAATCGTCTTTCTAAGAAGTTCATAAATTCTTCGAACTCTGGGATATCATGCGGCTTCTGAAGATTTTGTTCGTATAGACGGTTGGTTTCAGAATCCCATTTTCTGAGGATTATTCGAATTACCATTGGACCCCATGTATCGATTTCTACATCTTGGTTTTTCAACGCCTGTAGACATTCTCTTGTAGTGTCGTGTAGTTGTTTTAGTTTCAGTGCGTCTTCTTTTGTAACCGTTGGTACGT